>JARFOD010106335.1:0-50296 GCA_031763545.1 Mopalia muscosa
CCGGTTTGTTTGAACGCCTATAACAACACAACACCAATGTCAAACAAAGCAGGTACTCAAAAAGTTTCTCAATCATTATCACCTGTTGCCAAAACCTAATATCTATATATTCTGACATTTACATTTTTCTATGGAGATATTTCAAGAACTTCATTATCCAGTGGTTATGCCGTCTATTTGTATTACACGCATCAAACATCATCTCTAAACCTCATCAAATTTATCGCATATAGCAGATTCTCTTTGTATTTCTCTTCTATTGCGCTGGAGGCGAGAAAAAATAATGTAAAAAGGCATTCGTTTATGTTTGTAGTTGTTGTAGCGTTGCATCGACAAAGACAGCTGGGCGAGGTTCTCCACCAAGACAATCATCACTTATAACTTCATATTTTATGCCGACACGTGAGAAAGGAAAGCCTCTAACGGAATATATTAATCAGTAACAGGGATATAAGTCATAAAAAGTGATGTCTGAGAAAGCGACGCATGACATTGCATCACAGCGCCATCTATCTCTGTCATCGCGAGCACAAGACGATCAGCTGGTCTAGGGCAGATGAAAGAGAGCGCGGACCGTGTGAGGCGGATGTGAGCAGCCCATTAAACAATTCCTATGAAAATATGAGCACAACCACAATAACTTGATGAATAATAATTTGACATTTGACGAGCGGAAGAGTTTCTTGGGAGAATTCGTTAATAAATAAGGACAAAAAGCTGACAGAGTGGGACATCGCGCTGTATTTATGAAGATTGACAAAACAGTCGTTAGAATTAGAATATAAACGCCGTTATTATTCGCTACCTGTATCAAACGGCTCATCTTAACCCAGTACTAAATGACGGTCACCTGGACGCTGGTTCTGAAGGCAGTACCGAAAATCTTTAAAGACTGACATAGAGGGACTGAAGGTTAGCAAAATGCTAAAACCATCCTATTTCACGAATCGTACAGGATTATTCCCACAATGTAATATTCTGACTCTCTTATAATGCCGAAAGAAAAGCTTGACGTGATGACGCTAAATGTCTCTCGTGACGGCCGCTTCCCACAACGAAATGAAACCGGTCGCTGATTGGCCCGCGTGGAATGCCCAATCTAGCACGAAACCTAACTGTTAGCGGCAGTTTAATCATTTGGGGTGAATTTGATGGCATTAACAAATTTTTTTTAAAAACACGAAAACGTCTGTTTGTATCCACATTATATTTCTGGTATTTTATTTCGAACCACAAACTTTACCATCCAACTCATTCAGTTTTATTCGGCGCTTTGTGGCTTTTTTCGTCTGTATTCACAAATAAACAAAGCTTTCACGCCAAGGGGAAACTACCCTTTTCATAATTTATTTCGCTTCTGATCAAAATGTGGTGTACGTTTATTTGTCGATATTTGTTCAATGAAAATGCATATTTTGTGGAAATGCGTATATGTAAGTTGTTTTGAAGGGCTTGAGGCAGCAGTGGTATTGGGAAGTTGATGTGTATAGGCCAAGTGTTTTGTTAAACAAATGTTGTCGCAGAATACTATATTAAAATCGGAGACATAAAACCCGGAGCATTGTAAATGTTAAAGTCCCCATGGCGTGTGTATATAATTTGTCTGCATATAGAAAGAATTGTAGTATTGATTTTACTATATGGATTTGAATAACGCCTATACTGAGTGAAGCCGCAAACAAAATTTTTTGCCAGAATTAGCATACTGTGGCCGGTATGCTGATGTTGATAGACCATGAATTGATGAAATAACGAACAGCAGGTTGTTGTAATGTTATATGGAGTGAGTTATAGCGATCAGCAATCAGCACCAGCTATATGACATGGGCTAAATATTTAATTTGGACAGATGCAGAGTAGGAGTGCTTTGTCATCCAACAAAGATTAACAATCGAGAATAAACTCTATATGAAATATGACTAATTTCTAAATGTTTCGCTTTCACTCTACGTACGGCATTCAACCACCGAATTTCACTTGGCCTGTACACGCCATTGAATCAATATGGACTCAATTCACCGCAAAATCGCCCCAGGTAATGAACTGTCAGCGCCGCTTAAACCAATCGTAATGCATGTACATTTCATGAAATATACGCTTTGTTGAACAGCTCAGATTAGGCCGAGGGCTTTTGTAATGGACATAGTAAGGTACCGTGAAGCCACCAACTGGTTCTTTACACATATCGTCCATATCTGCCCTAGTGTATGACATTTACATGAGTTCCTATAGCTATGTTTATGATGCTGCTTACCGCACGTTTATTATGACCGATCATTCTGATTAAACCGCAGTCAATCGACAAAGTGTTCATTCTGGTTATGAGATGTATGTACTGATTACACATATAAACCCATTTGTACAGACACCTTATCAGATAATAAAACCCCGGACCTATCGGTAAGAGGGTATGGTATTAAGCTCCATATATTCGCGATCTGTGTTTATATTATATCAATTAATCTATTAATAAATAGAAGGAATGATTACAATGCATATATTTCTGTTTAACACGAAAAACAGAGGAACTATTTGCTCAATATTAGATACGCATATATTTCTGTTTAACAGGAAAAACAAAAGGAGCTATTTATTTAAATATTTAAATATACAAATCACTCTGTTAACTTCAAAAATAGAAAAATTATTTGCATTGCAGAAAATGATAGTAAAAACGGTTCTCTCTCTGAAACAAGTAGGTTTAGTAGCGCTATTTAAATGTTGTATACATGGAAGATCAAAGCATTTACCTGCGCAAAGCTATAGGCCTGTTAAGAAGCATCGTCTGAGTTCACAAATTATTTGAGAGAATTCTACACACTAATTAAGACGAAATCGGAATATCGAATGGCAAACAAAACAAGGACGGGTGGACAGAAGGCAGAGAAAGACAATAAATAAAACAAATTCCTTATGACTTACCCAGGTCCGTATGGGTAGACTGTCATGGAGGCATCGTAAGGGAAACACGCCCCGGCTGATTGCTGTAAACTTCTCCAGCCTTCCCCGTTCTCTTTCACATCATAAGGAGGGGTGGCCTAATAACATCAAACAAATCAGACCTGTTATCTCCATAATTAGGATGAGACAACTTAAACTGATGTAGAACTGTGTTCTTTGTATAACTCACATGATATTATTTAAAGTCACTTTTTTGGCCATTCTGCCTGAAGTAAAACATAAACGTGCATGCGTATATATTGTTGAACAAGATCCTTATAAACGATATTGATGCAGTAAATTTGGCGCTATGATTTTAAGTTGTTATTTAGTTTTCTTTTGTCATTCTATGTCAATGTAAACAGTGTGGGAATCATCGTTTATAGGAGTAAAACTATATATTTATATTCCCGTTTATATCAAGAAAACAATTTTTGTTTGATGACATTTTCACAATTTTATCCACGCCATGTGGATTTTAAAAGGTTAATTGAGTGCTTACATAGGTAGAGTGCTTGCACAAATCGATACTTAAACTTCAATAAAAGAGTAACAATAAATTGAGAAAAGCAGAAATCACAAAAGTCGAGCAAATATCAAAAAAAGGCTTCCTTGAAATATTTGCTTTTCTCGCTGTTATTAAAAAACATTTAAGTTTTATTTGTAACGCCTTCATGTTGTTATTTTGTGTTAATTATCGACTCTCATGCTTTACCAATACATGTACTAGTGTATATATACGTTTGCATCGCCCTTTTGATAAGACAGATATTGTCTTATGGTTAAATTGTTATTAAGCAGCATAGGTTAGAACAGATAATATAGCTCAGAAAGTCCGGCAGACCTAAACACATCATTTTGGTAGCCAATCTTCTTTAAATATCTCAGAACTAACAAAAATACTGTTAATGTTGGATTTTAAACTAATACAAAAGACAAGTGTATATCAAATAAATGTTTTCTTTATATTTCCAACAAAATATAAGATGATCACAAAATGCCAATTCCCAGAATAGGAACCGACAGGTATATATTATTTAATACTAAATAGTGCGAGATCATGTGTTTTTCATTTATGAAACTGCATATATTAAATTATACAAGACGAAACTAAATATTTATCCACATATATAACATTTTCTACCCAAGTTTTACAAACCATTAAATATATAAAGATCGATCGATTAAGATCGGTTTAGATAAAGATATGTATATTCCTTGGCAATATGTTGAACATGCTTGCGTTTGAAGCCTATATGTATTGTATAATTTTTTTTTTTTTTTTAAATTTACATATTTTGTGCAAAAATGATAGCGCACATTATTGTTAATTGTATTCTATATGGTGATTTATTTCTATACAGCAATAAACCTGTAGATCATATAATTATACTATTTTAGTACCACAAAAACTCAGCCCGTACTTTTTCTAAATGTTAAAGTACTAAGCAAAAGAAATGTAAGCCTGGATAAGAAATAAATATATGTAACCGATGAATGGCAATGATTCTAATTTCCAAACTGTTTGTAGACTACCCGTTAATTGAGTGATAAGATAAGAATAGATTAGGCGTATTTTTGGCGGCCTCGATGAGCGATATGTTCATTTCTTACACGTGTTGGCTGAGGTTAGTTGAAAGAGACAATGGAATGTAGATATCAGAGTTAAGATGAGGCGGTGGGAGTTAAAAAGCACGTATACTTCACCGCTTAAGAGGTCAACGAGAACAGGACCCAGCCTAGAGAGTAATAGTCATCATCAAGAAAAAAAACTGGTCTGTTTCGATAATAAGACTAATGTTGTATTTAGAAGAAATACATTTCAAAGGAAGATGCCCTATTACTTGAGTCGTAAAACGTAATAAAGTTGTAGGTTGATAGAGGAGATAAAAAGGTCAGAGGGCATTCAGAGCCCCGGGTTTTAACAGATCCGCGCCGATGAAACCATAACAGTTTACGACTCATGACGTTATTTTATACCGATTTCTACGTTTCTAGGACCGCATGATAAGAGGCTTAGTTTTGCCTCAGTTTAGATAACTTTTTTTAAAATTATCATAAACTGAAACCTGTGAATTGTATTTTGTTTTGGATAATGCAGCAGGCTACTCTTTTTCTATTTGCGGGCAGACCATTTCATGCTGAGAAAGTAACGACTCGTGATTGTTTGTGTACAAGATGTCGGACATGGAATTGGTTCAAATTGTCAAAAACAATTCCAGAGTTATCGGTGTAGACTTTGACGACCACGCGATAGCTTTGTATGCTTTACTTGAGGGTAGCTGAGAGGAAATAGACCCGGTGTTTTGAGCTGTTGTCTGAGGGGAGAACGCAGCCTCTAGACGGGGGCTGTCAACGATACTTAAATTCCGTTCCCCTTAACATCACAACACGCACTAACTATGGCCGCTAATATAGAAAATACCCCGCGTGATCAACTGAGCAGTAATTGTCAATGAGTATTTTCTAATGAATCGTAATAACTTAAATGTCTTAAAACAGAACGTATTGAGCGGGAATGACAGATGGAAATATTTCGTTCATTTTACAAAAGATTTGTCTTAAATGGGTACTAGGTGTGTATCATAGGTGTGTATCATAGGTGTGTATCATAGGTGTGTATCATAGGTGTGTGCTTTAGCTCACATCACTTGCATCATTATATGCATAAAACAAAAATTTCCTTGAAATTGGAAACTTAATTATTTAAATTGCGTTTATTAATTGTTACGTGGCAAATCGTCGGCCATTAAACAACAAGCGGATTAAAATATACTTACTAGTGGCGAGTAGAAGGCTGAGGCATCCGCGCCCAGTTGCAGGTACCCTTGGGCGTAGGCTGAAGGGCTGTACATACCCTCTGGTAGACCAGGAACCCGGGGGTAGGGAAGTAAGCCAGAAGTGTACTGACAAGAGCAGATGGTTTGTCCCGTGTGTGGGTCTGTTAAAATCGGGCGACCGTTTTCACAGCACGACCTGCTTGACGAAGGAGCACCCGAAGATATCTGAACACAAAAGAGGATGATAACAAATATGAGAACATTGATAAAGGTGATGTTTAAATTGAACAGACACACCAACGGCCTTCTGAGGCACGCTACGTTAACTCCATATAATCTTTTGATCGTACTTATATACAATAGGCATACCACTTGTCATTCATATATTATCAAGCTTACTGTTACAGATAACATTGAAGAGGTAACCGACAGGGTTAAAGTAGACAGATTTTATTTATTTATTTTATTTGCTTATTTTATTTACTTATTTTATATCATGCAGTTTTTCTAAGTATCATTTTTAACGAATCTCTCTCAAATGATAAAAATATTGAATTCTTCAGTCTGTCTTAAATATGATTTGAACGTCCTGTTATTTTCGACCAATAAAAATAGTTTATTTTTCTTGGAATTTAGATATTTCTAAAATCAAACAAAAAGTTTAGCCTTAGTTTAAATATTAATGAATGTCGTAAATTAAAAATGAAAATATTATTTTTTATGAACACCAAAATTACAAAGAGTGCAAAATGTTTTTTGTCATGACAAGCCCTACCTGAGATGTAGACAAAGAAGTAGCGCCCGGGGGGTAAGGGTATGATGGAAACTGGGTGAAGGTAGTCATTATTCACCCCCAAATACTCAACACTTTTATGTCCCTTTCCTTTCTAAGAGACAGGTCACTGTTTGAAACCACTAGAAGTCCAGATCACTGATAAAACTTATCCATTCCTGTCATTGCATCCAAAGATAGGGCTCCAAAACAATATGACAGCTTATAACAACTTCAGGATTCTAAATCAAATGACAGGGTTCAACATTAACTGACGGGGTTCAATATCAGCTGGGTTCATTTACTGTTATTGTCCAAGTGGAACTATCAGGGTTCAACAGTAACTGCTTAATGATCACCGGAGTTTTACACACATCAAAGCAGTTTTTCCGTGGTAGAAATCAAGTCTTACGCGTAAGTGTCTGCAAAACTCGACTCTTTCGGTGCAGGAAAACAGTTTATGCAGCTGTGGTAATATTTTTTCCTCTCAGAAATTTAGGCAGGTGAGTGAAATGTCAAGCGCTTTTACACCCCTAATCATTACAGGTAAAGATCAAATGCCGTTTACAACGCAACCAGGTTACCACAAAAATTGGTCATTAACAACAGAAACATACTGTAGTATTTTTTCAGTGGCTTGTCAGAGAGCAGACTACATACGTCCCACTGGCGTTCCCGACCAACTCACAACTAGTAAGTGATGGGCCGAACACTGCCCCTAGTTAGAGCAGAGGCAGTTTGCAGTTGTAAACGCAGCCCGCTTGACCGAACACCATGAATATTTAACTTGCCTATTGAAAAGTCTTAACAAAAACGTGTCGCGAATCTTGCTCTGCTACTCGTTCTACACGAAAACCACTGCTTTAACAAAATTGGTTGACAGCTACACGCGAGTTATGAAAGCAGACGGTTGATTGGTCTATATCACCACATGTAATGAGCGGGCTGTCGTTTGTAGGCGGAGCTACGCTACACAAGCACCGCCCATCAATAGATTCGATGATAGACCACACCCACACGCTATCCAGAAAGGACAATCGTTTGAAATGCCCATTCAGAAGAGCATATACTTCAATAAACACAGAAACTCAACACCAGCCGTAGCTTTCAAGTCTGTCATGAAAATCCGTAATGAAAATATTTGAAAAGTGGCGATTTTATTGATGTTTTTATTAAGATTGATGTGAAAAGTTTAAAAAGCTTTCTGTAAGCGTGAGATCCTTACCAGCTCTCGTCTCGCGCGTCAACGTTTGCTCAAAAATTGCCAGCTTTAAGAATAAACTTGTCTTGAGGGGAAAAACAAACCGAATTTGGGAGAAAAAGAGCGCGTTTAAGCTGGCCTCTTGTCAAGCTGGGTGACCGATCACACAATCCGATGTTTACTCTACCCGTCTAAAGGGCTATATCGGAGAAGCTTTAGGTTGCGGACAGCACTATTAATTTACAGCTTTTGTCAAAACTAAAGGCGAACAACAAACTCTTCCGTGCAAAGAGTACCACTTCAAAATAACCTATAAATTTACTCGACCTTAGTTTCTTTTTCTTTTCTTTTCTTTCCCCCCTTTTCTTTTTTGCAGCTTTTCTTTGTTCAGTATTTTTTTATCACTTCTTTACGCATTATTTTCATACTGAATTAAATTTGTCAAAAACCATACTGTTCTTCGCAATTTGGAATCAATTGCTTGGACACTATCGTTTCCAGTGAGTTTTCCAATGTTTTGAACGATTGGCGCGTGACAAGACAGCAATAAGATCTGTCCAGCCAATAATAGATGATGTATATTTCTGTCCGTGTTGACTGGAATGAACAACCTTTCCGACATGTACATGCACAACTGTGTCCACAAACACTGGGTTATGAAGTGAGAAAGGAAAATGTTGAGAAATGACAGCGGACCTGGAATCTATTGGAGGCCTCGACTCGCCGTGGTACTGACTGGTAATGGACAGGAAATCTACACATTTCTCCAGTCGCCACTGTGTGAAATTTTAGCCAGTGGGCAACATTAAACAAGACACGGTATGACAAGACAGGGGCGATTCTCTCGCTGGTACAGTCCTGTTACTTGAGAGAGACAAGTGAGAAGAGAGGATTTACACAGCGTGTCAACCTGGCCTACCGTCCAGCACTCCACATTTATCAGTGTATAAGTCACCGACCAAACCACAATTATAGTGACAGCCGTTGAAATAACACAACTAACTACGATAAATAAACAAATAAACGCCAAATACAGCTACATCGTTCAAATGCGGATACATCGTTAGATAAACTAGTTACCGACCGTCTCCTTCCATTCATTCAGAAATTTAAAAGTTCACTTAACTACTTCGCATGCAGTATATTTGTTATTCTGGGGTATTTTTGCTTGCATATTTGGTCTGTTCATTATGACAAGCAGAATTTAAAGATCAGTTTGAAGACATTACGTACAAATTTTAACAAAGTCTTTTTTGTTTTAAATCTTAATTAGGAAAAAAAACAAGGGGACAAATACCTTGAGGACAACAAGCGTTACGTCATAATTGTTCTTTTCACAATATTCTTGTAATCAAATTTCCATATCTTTAACATATTGTTCAATTTTGTAAATAGCCATCATATCAAGTCGATTCATTAATTTGGCTTCTCAATTTATTCGTTGGCTTGTACACCGATATGTTAGAGTCGTTTTTATTTGAACAGAGACTTCTACACAGCACACACCAGGCACTTGCAATGTAACTTGTCTAGTGAGCTGCTCGTGACATGTCGTCATGGTGAAATGAACACGTAACTAGAGTGATATAGACTGGTAATCCCCCTTATGTGTAAATCAGAAAACATTTAAGTTAACCCTGTCACAAAAAATATAATAAAAAATATTAACATAGACGGGAAAACAACCCTGTCTTTGTCTAACAACTGTGCTACATAAAGATAATTACTTATTTCCTTGTATTACATTCCCTAATAGATGTGGAATTGCACGATTACTATGTGTTATGTAAATGTTAAAATCAACCGTATTTGCATTTAATTATGCTGTCATTATATCGTTTTACATAAAGTAAAATATATAATCATTTAATGTCTACTGATATTATACACACTGAGCACATATAAATTGATATATAATGACTATTGCCATACATTCTGTATTGCCCGGCACGTATGTAAACAGCATTTATACACATATACTTCAAGGTCAATAGTTTTTATTGTAGGTAAAGAACATTTTGTATGTCTCCACCGGGATTCCAGCTCGGGTTTAAGAATATGTATTTATTTTTTGCAGCTTGTTTTATTTTGGACAAAGAAAATGTGCTTGTCTCGACCGGGATTCGAACCCCTGTCCCTGGCTTACAGCGCCAGTGCTTTTTTAACCGTAGTTGTGAGTCCATATGAAATCCACTCTTTCCCTGCCACGTTCGATGGTTTTTGTTTCTCAGCGGAACACAGCGAAGAAATAATTACAAAAGGAGAAGCTTCTTATAAACACAGGGGAACAAAATAGCATTGATCCGCACTATTTCGGTCTACCAACACTCCCCTTACAGGAGGAGTATGTTCAGAGCACATCCAGTCTGTCGTTACTTAGCACTGGAAGAACACCATGTTTTTTCCTAATAAACAAAAACAGAACATTTAATGGTTGAATTAATGTCGCTATCTACTATTATAATGCAAACACCTAGTGCGCAGAAGCAAAGGACATACTCTCAAACACGGCGTTAATCACTAATCACTTAATTCCGAAATGCTGATTGGCTAACACCGAGCATAGCCATATTTAAATCGTCAGCAACTACATTTAGTGAATCTGTGGCAGTGCTTTCAGCAGATAAATATTCACCACCTTCACTGGGGGAACATTCGAGATGGTTTAGCCTGGGCAGTTCTGTAGCTCAGTCGGGCTGAGAGCTGTTCCTGTAGACTGAAGAACTGAATTCGCATCCTGGATGGAGAAAACAAACTCTTTGTCCATAATTAAATGATATAGTCATGAACATTATCCCACGCCGCTCCCTCAACTGTTTTTTCAATATTAAAATTCGAAAAGGATATAAACTCGAAAAGAGATCATATTGAACGATGGTGGTCGAATAGGCCATATACATGTAAACCGTAAATATGCCTAAAATGTCTATAAAAAAAAAATAATTCCATTTGTTTTCCCATATGACCAGCCAAGCATCCAGTTTGCCAGTCTCCTTTACAGGAATATAAAAATTTGTTACCTAAAATATCTTTTCCTCTCTCACAAAGACCCAGTATAGCCTTAACCAGTAGGTCTGTTAGATTTTTATTTCTTTTAAAAGAAATAAAAATCTAACGGACAGGCTGGTTAAGGCGAAACTTCCCTCAGTATGAGACAGGCTGTAACTCATTCTCTTTATCAGACATATTCATCGGTTAATCCCTGTATCTCTGAAATACTTACATGTAGGCTGAGCTCTGCATGGCCCAAGCCAAATATTTTGTTAGCTACATTTTTAACAATATTTTATACACCATATTAATTAATGGTCATTACCTTCTCTCGAGATGTCTGTAGGTTACCCATAACCAAACTCGAAATTAAGGTTTATTTAGAAACTTGTCCCTGGGTGTTATCTAGAACATAAGGTGATTCTTCGATGTTAATTGATCTACATCCCTGTGCCAGTGTGATTGCTTTTAGAAATATGCCGTCAATATATTTAGCCTACCATCAATAGCCTACATTAAACAGTTTTTCTGGTTTAACTTACATTATCAAACCAAATAAAGAGTTATTTTTAAACGTTTGATATTAAGTCGATTTTGTTTCAGGGTAAATGAAAAGCGGGCTCTTTCTAAACAAGATTAAAATATTCCTGTAGACATGTGGAGCAAAACCATGGGACGGCGTGCCAAGTTAAGATCTAAATGCACACAATATTATATAAACATAATATTACAATGTTAATAAAAATAAATGGACAATACCGTTCACTGGTGTGTAACTGGGGATATCAATCATTGGCGTATGAATACCGTTAGACCCAATATTGCTTAATTTATAATGGTGAAAGGGACGAGCCACGAGGTGTGAAGCGGCCATTGAGTTAATTTCCTTCCGACTATATTCACTGGAAACATAGATTGCTGTTCAAATTAAACTATATAATATCCCATAATCACGAACACTTCTCTGATCTATGCCCATGACAATGTCAGAATGAGGCTGTGAACTCCATTTCACATTTATATGGTAGGTCTATACGTGGCCAGGTAGAAACCATGATGTATAGATATGGTACGTACACTCAAATGAGATAGTTTTGTGCACTTGTGCAAGATGAATGTTTTAAATAGAATTTCTAGATCACACTATTAAAATCCTCTTGAAATTGAAGAGGGCCGACGTCGCCTCAAAAGGTGGTTCTGCAAGCGTCAAAGTTCAGAGAGTAATAACGAAGGTGTTATGACACGGCTATGAAATAACACATTATGAGATAAAGAAATTCTGAAATTTCCCCTTTTATAAATATCCCAGCATTTTCTCATTTATTCCGCTGAAATCGTATTTAAACATTTGATTTGCTTATGACGCTGGGTTGATAAACTAATTAAAACATCTCCAATCTAAATGCCTTGTCACATTGAAAAATTAATAAGCTCGACATAAAAAAGGGAGCGTCACTTCGCAAAATGTAGCTGGTAATTAAATTGTGAATCACTCGTATCTTATAGTCCGGTATATCACATACAGTTTCAACAAACATTCCGCTCCGTTATAACTTTTTTATTTCGCTCAATATATGTGACAACGGAAACAATGAAATGTTATTTACTATCTTAATAATAATATGATACATATACAATAACGACATAAAAATGCCTTATTTAAGCAACACATTTTATTTGTGCTGTGATTTTAAATAAATTGAACAAAAAATTTGATACATTTGTCACATTTAGAGTTTTTCTGATAGATAAGAGAAAACACCTGTGTCGATACAACATTAGAGTTTTTCTTTTTAATTAAATCTCTGTGTAAACAGTGTTGTCATTTATAAGTAACATGTATAGCCAGGGGGCTCAGGTTCTAGTCCTGGTCATATTCTTTCTCTTTGTAATCGTTTATAAATATATATATATATATTGACATTAGCATTAAGGCTATGGCTCTTATAGTACAATTAAAAATATATACATGTGTAATTTTTGTATTCTATCCAGTTCTATGAATTAATTGATGACAATAGATTCCGAAGTGGATTAGACAATGTTATTTACCTTGCGTTGAACCTAAAGTACGTCTACAGAGGCCCGTTTCACAAAGCGACCAGTGTTGAAGACATAGTGTGTCCCTGACGGTTACGTTCAACGTAAGCTAAGATCGCTTTGTGAAACGAGCCCCAGGGGCTTTAACTAAAACTCTAACCGACATCTAACTTATATATACACTCCTACCATGTATCGCTCCTACTCAAACCCTAACTTACATCTAACGTATATCCTCTCATATCGCTCCTACTCAAACTCTAACTTACATCTAACGTATATCCTCTCCTACCATGTATCGCTCTTACTCAAACCTAAACGTACATCTAACGCATAACCCCTCCTGCCATGTATCGCTCCTACTCTAAACAAAACCTAACGTATATCCTCTCCTACCATGTCCCCCTCTTACCCAAACCCTAATATACATCTAAAGTATATCCACTCCTACCATGTATCGCTCTTACTCGAACCCTAACTTATATCTAACGTATATCCTCTCCTACCATGTATCGCTCCTACTCATACCTAGACCTACATCTAGCGTATATCCACTCGTACCATGTATCGATCCTACTCAAACCTAAACCTAAATCTAACGTATATCCACTCCTACCATGTCCCCCTCTTACTCAAACCCTAATCTACATCTAACGTATATCCATTCCTACCATGTCCCCCTCTTACTCAAACCCTAATCTACATCAAACGTATATCCTCTCCTACCATGTATTGGCCGTACTCAAACTTAAACCTACATCTAACTATATCCTCTCCTACCATGTATTGGCCGTACTCAAACCTAAACCTACATCTAACGTTTATCCACTCCTACCATGTATCGCTCCTACTCAAACCTAAACCTACATCTAACGTATATCCACTCCTACCATGTATCGCTCCTACTCAAACCTAAACCTACATCTAACGTATATCCTCTCCTACCACGAATTGGCACTACTCAAACCTAAACCTACATCTAACGTATATCCTCTCCTACCATGTATTGGCCCTACTCAAACCTAAACCTACATCTAACGTTTATCCTCTCCTACCATGTTTTGGCCCTACTCAAACCTAAACCTACATCTAACGTATATCCTCTCCTACCATGTATTGGCCGTACTCAAACCTAAACCTACATCTAACGTTTATCCACTCCTACCATGTATTGGCCCTACTCAAACCTAAACCTACATCTAACGTATATCATCTCCTACCATGTATTGGCCCTACTCAAACCTAAACCTACATCTAACGTATATCCACTCCTACCATGTATCGCTCCTACTCAAACATAAACCTACATCTAACGTTTATCCTCTCCTACCATGTATTGGCCCTACTCAAACCTAAACCTACATCTAACGTATATCCACTTCTACCATGTATCGCTCCTACTCAAACATAAACCTACATCTAACGTATATCCTCTCCTACCATGTATTGGCCCTACTCAAACCTTAACCTACATCTAAAGTATATCCTCTCCTACCATGTATTGGCCCTACTCAAACCTAAACCTACATCTAAAGTATATCCTCTCCTACCATGTATCATTACACTTAACACCATCATCCACCTATTTGGCGGTGTGTACAAGAGGTGAGAGAAACGAGAATCTCTAGAAAGCAATCAATCGATATTCATTCAGGTAAGAGATTTGGTGTGCGAATAAAACCCACTATTGTTGTAACTTTCCTTGGGCATGTTTGTTTAAATATTTGATCTACACTGGAGTGGTTAATGAGACGGCCATGTTGTAGATTTGTAGATCTTGTTGAATTCGATTACCTGGGGCCCGTTCTCGCCCGTACGTCCCTGTGGCTGTGCCAATACGGTAGCCCAGTTCTAGGTGGCGTTCGGCACCTGTATAACCCCCTCGTGTGCATGTCTTGCACCCCCCGGAGCCATGGACTGACGGGCGCCTCTCGCTTCACCACAAGATATATATCAGAAAAGTAATAACTCCATGCTCCAGTGGTAATTCTTATCATAAATAACAATCACATTTTAATATGTACACGCATTATTAATCCTTATTAAAACGGTCAGGGCATTACCAAAAAAATTGCATTCAAAATGACTCCTCAAAGTGTCTAATATGTTTACGTATTATCCTACGAATAAATTTCCCTATGCATGCACGACGACATATTCTGGGCTTTGTGGGATGGGAAAAGTTTCGATTTTGTAATGCAATATTATAACAATGTACTTAAGATCATATAAATAACATCTCCAGTAATGAATGATTTTATTGTTTTTAAGAAAGTGAATATTAACAGGATTTTGGTTATTTTGGTGCCTCCTTCCTAGTCCACTCAGCCACCCGGCTTATACAAAATAGAACGTTAGTCAGCGGGAATCTAGGAAGCGGAGATTCATTGCCCCTCTAAGAATGACACAGCTCCCAAAGCTTAAAGCAGTTATTACTTTTTGTGTCTATATTACTGGCATTTACTGCTGCTCTGAGGGTCGTGGGTTCGATCTTTGGACGGGTTTCAACCCGAAAAAAATGTCTGAACTAGTATTTTTTCAAAGCAAGAGAGAGCTATCTCAAAATAACGCTAAAACAGATCCACTAATAGTAATCATGTGTTTTCTTATGGGCCTATCTATAGGTGAGATCAATGGCGGTGGTTAGGTAAGACTTCACTGGCATTTAAGTCATATAAATAACGGTAACAAAATACGTGAGATCTTCATCAGCATATAGCTAAGATCTTCATCAGCATATAGGTGAGATTAATTACGGTAATAATATGCATGAGATCTCCATGGGCATATAGGTGAGATACATAACGGCAACAATATATGCGAGATTTTCATGAAAATATAAGTTAAATCAATTGCGGTAACAAAATGCTTGAGATCTTCAACCGCATATAGCTGAGTTCAATTACGGTAACAATATATGCGAGATCTCCATATATAGGTGAGAGAAATAACGATAACAATATACGCACAATGGTCAGGTGTGATCAATTATGGTAACGTGTCTCCTGGGACTAGTTTACTCATCCGAGGTTATTGCAGAATCAAATACACGTTTCTTTCAGGAACATATTTATCACTACTTTCAAAACCGTCCAAACTTGCTTGTGACAAGTGATATTTTAATAAATTGTAGGTTACAGGTAAACATAATTAAGGCGACCTCATCCGTTAAGCGTCTGTCTACATGACTATCTGCAGTGCAGTGATATATAATATACCTGTATGTCCCAGGATGAGCTTAGCATTTACCTGTATTTCTACTCTCAATGCTATTGGTGTCTACCTGTAGCTCAAACCCTAATGCGCCTGACCTTAGCATATGCTTGCATGTATACCCCATATATTCACTTGATGTCTACACCAATTTAAATTGAAGTCTACCTGTTTTTCCGACCCGGTTGCATCTGGTATCTACCTGTATGTTTTCTACTGTTTCACTTATCTTCAACCTGTAACTGTTACACCGTATTCCCTTGACATCCACCTGTATTTCTTATCACTTATTTACTTAGCATCTACCTTTATGTTTTATTTCATATTTACTTCGGTTTACCTGTAATTCCGACCCCTTGTTCACTTGGCATCTGCCTGTATTTATTATCTTTTATTCACTTGGCATCGACCTATATTTTTACTTCTTATTCACGTGGTATCTTCCTGTGTATTTACCCTTAAATTACTTGGCATAAAAACTGTGATTTTACCCTTTGTTGAGGTAATGTCTTCCCGAATGTTTACGCTGAACTTGAGTCGGTGGTTGCGCTTTCTAACAAGAGGAAAGAAGAAATATTTTGGTGGCCGATTTACACAGATAAACTGCTCCCGTATTAGTTAAATTAAGGTAATTACAACATAAAACAAGATATTAACAGACCTGAGAACCTATATATATACACGGCTGTCAATCCCGTGATTCTGAGCTGTTAAAACACATACCTGATAGACATCCCACCGTCTCCGTCACGCTTCGTTAACCCTCAAATCACAACCCTATATACCACGTGTTTTTTCTCCTTCAAAGCTAATTGACATTTATTGTGTATTTATTATCATTAAATCAAAAGGTCTTGGGGCTTGTTGTTTGACAAACTGTTACCTCTCTCATCAGTGAAGATTACACATTAATGAACTAAAGTAATTAATATTCGCCAGCTTTTTTAAGCAGACAGGCGCCGGCGATGACAAGCGCTCATTAATTTCCAAACACTCGCTGTCTCTACCTGTAAATCTTCTATGTCACGTGGTCTTTACTTATACAATCGTTGTCAAAATAGTATGCGTCCGGCTAAAATGTGTTCATCAGTCATGTAAATGAAAGGCAATAAACTCTTTCTTTTTCTTCAAATTATGACCGCTGTGGTGTTTTATATTTATTCGTGAATTATACTTCGATAGCAAAACTTAACGCTACACAGGGTTGTTTATAATAATTACCACGAACGAATCTTGTCAAAAAGAAACTATTTATTTTGTTGTTGTTATTGTTGTGGTCAAGGATTTCCTTCGGGCTTCTTCTCACTGTACTGTAGTTTGTTATTTGGTATTACGTCTTCATATAACATGGTGCCGCACAAAATGTGAACTGGATTCGAACCTACAACCCTCGGACCAACAGTAAATCAAAACAATCAAGTCGGTCAGCACTTAGACAACTGGATGTCTCAGAATATATTTGTTAAGATAAGCATAGCGTTCAACAGCTCTGCGAGTGAAACCACCAGACCATGTTTTTTTTTGCAAATAATAAGCATTTCATCTGTATAACTGGCCCGTGACAGTATTTTCGATATTTCAGAGATAACTTTTTGTAGACGTAAATACGTAAACAGGTATAATAAGACATACACCATGGAATTGTTTTGTTGTACAATTTAAGAACCATGTTGTTGCAGCCTTATAGGCCTACTGCCGGGTTACTATTAAATCCTAACGGGAAACGATGACGGCGATTACATATTGCAATAGAAGATCGACTTTCGTTGATTCAAATCCTTTAAACCGCGAGATAACTGTTTTCAGATAAAGGTGACGCTACACTGTGATAAATGTATATAAAACAATTAACCGGCCATGAAAATAGGTTAATGTCGTAAATTGGGCTGTTTCTGGAATAGCGTCCGATTGTGTTCTTGATGTAACTGAAACTATGCATTCTCTCTTGTCTAGTTAGTTCCTGTTTTTTGTTGTTGTTGTTTGTTTGTTGTTTGTTATTTTGTTATTTTTTTAAACAGTAAAAAATATTCAGAAACTTTGTCACAAGAGTGAAACAATATTAAGGAATTGGTAAAGCTAAAGGTGGAATGGAGGTTGCCATAGTCTTCTATCCCCTGGCGCCAGGAAAACAATAAGCTCATTATGTCTCCTCATAAAACTATTGGAGGCATTCAGAGAACATGTAGTATTGCAGTAGCGCCGCGATTCTAGGGAATTATGACAAGAAGCTGTTAAAAATTAGGGCCGAGTCGTCGAGACCACCTTTTGAACGTGTCTATTACAGAAGAATCCTTAGGCAACAAAAACAGCATGTACCAGGTAGCCAGTGGAATTCCTAGCACTTGTAATTTCACTTATCGGAGAAGCTCTCGACACAGTTTTACGTTGACAATGGCACGCTTTCATTTGTTTTAGCATCTTTTAGCCTGGCTGTGAGATGGCCTTTCGTCGCTTTTAGGCCCTCCTCGTGTTTGCCATCCTATGAACAGTCTCTGGCTGGGCTCGTGGAAATATGTGAGTGGCAGTCGATTTGAGAGAAGGAGAGGGTGATGTTGTGAAGACGGCATCCCTCTCCCCCTTATCAAAGCCCCCTTACCCTTCACCTGTCCGTTAGAACGAGTGTATGCCCGATACCCCACCTAACATGCCCAGGGTATTTTAAGATATGTTACGCTGGCACCCGTTTTTGTTTGCGAAGTATTCTGTTGAGTAGTTTTTCAAAACAGGGGTTAAACACGTATCACAGACATAACGCGCACGTTCCTTAAATTGTTTTGAAGCTACAAGCAAACATACAGGAGGTGTTCGAAATTTGTCGACGTTTTCCCTCTCGTCTGTTTGTCAATGCCTCAATGATTGCAGTGGAATACATCTAGAAGTGTTTCTTTCTGTGTTCAAAATTCAACACCTAGCTCGCCGAAAAACTTCTTCAGTCGCAAACTCCAAAACATACATCTGAAGTGATGTCCATACCTGTTTCAAATGTTACACAATTTCTTCAATTTGCCTTGCTTTATTTCTTTTTGTAACTAAAAAAAGCGTTTTTGTGATCGGATCCAAAATTGAAGAACGTAAAACGAAACCGTGACCATAGAGTTTATGTTAAGCATATACCCTCAAAAATTAAAAAGTTGACATCAATATCACTCTTTGAAAATATTCTAAAAACTCACTTAATAAATTATCATGAAACATAAAAATCTATATTTTCTGTCTGATTGGAACCCGTGGAACCTGCAACTTGAAAACCTGGACCTTAAAAAGCTGTTTTCTATATATGTTTTACGGGATAAAACCAGCCCCACGGGGGTTTTATTCAGACCTATGTTTTATAAAATTCTAAACTACTAATATATTTATGTAATTTGTTTGGTGAAATCACTGAAATGAGATGTGAAAAAAATCATTTTGATACACAATGTTTAGATGCAGAGTTCTGTATCGATAATAGTCTGTCTTACAATGTAGCCTTATGTAGAGAAACAGAGCCAATAAGTGAATAATTTCACGTTTTCACTCCAAAATATACATCTGAAGTAATTTTATTAGAAGGTTCTGTAACTTCCCCTTTTAAGGCATTTTTATCGAAGGATACAGAATATTTTCGTCTGGGATAACAAACCTGCCGGTAAGTGTACTTAACTGGAGATTTTACCCATACTTCAAACGTCAATATTGGGCAATTACACTCATTGGAGCCAATAAACTCAGTATAACATAATGTTGTACTTAACTAAAGCAGTATATTTTGTCGTCACTAGTTCTGGGTCGATGGAAGACATGTCGTGCCGTCTTTCCCATGTCTGCCAGCGTTGTCAATACGCTTGGTATATGCACTATGGGTGTGGACCAGCCTTCCGTTTGCCTGAAGGGCAAGTGTTTAATTATTAGGTAAATATAACTTAAACATTTATATATCATATATAAATATATATCATGTAGTCCTAATTACTAGGTCACCATGGATCGTTTATGTCTACACAGTAGTCGATGTTCTTAAGCGATAGAAGATAAACGTTGCGTTGGATCATTTCTATCTACATGGTGTTTGATGCTCTCAAGCGATAGAACATAAACGTTACCATGGTTAGTTGTTTCTATGTACACAGTAGTCGATGTTCTCAGCGAAAGAACATAAACGTTACCATGGATCATTTCTATCTACATGGTGTTGCTCTCAAGCGATAGAACATAAACGTTACCCTGGGATCATTTCTATCTACATGGCGTTTGATGCTCTCAAGCGACAGAACATAAACGTCACCATGGTTGGTTGTTTCTTATGTACACAGTATTCGATGTTCTCCAGCGAGCGAACATAAACGTTACCATGGATTGTTTCTACCTACACGGTACTCGATGTTCTCCAGCGAAAGAACATAAACGTTACGTTGGATCGTTTCTACCTACACGGTACTCGATGTTCTCCAGCGAAAGAACATAAACGTTACCATGGATCGTTTCTATCTACACAGTAGTCGATGTTCTTAAGCGATAGGACATAAACGTTACCTTGGGTCATTTCTATCTACATGGTATTTGATGCTCTCAAGCGATAGAACATGAACATTACCATGGATCGTTTCTATCTACACAGTAGTCGATGTTCCGCACCGATAGAATATAAAGTGAGGAACATAAATCGAAACAGTGACCATAGATAATTTTCATGGATAATTTAAATGTGGAGTTCTGTCTCTCTAAAAGTATATCGTTTCTAATAAATGTTACCATATATCATTTTTGTTTTCGATGTTCTTAATTGACAATTTAACTTAATTTTTGCCATTAATCATGTCTATCCAAACGGTATTCCTTCAATCTTGTGCGGCTATTGATAATAGCCATGGCTAGCTATACCTACAGCTAGTGCTCAAACGCCCCATACTTTGCAATTGATCGTTTCTTTGTAACCACATGTGCAATACAAATCTTGAGCCAAATGTTATACTGTTCATTAAATATAGCTAGAGGTACTCCAGGGCTATTCGAGATATCGTCATGTTACCGTATAAGAGCCGATGAGAGTTAAATTAATATCGCCTTCGATAAGTGTTGGGGAGAGTGTTTTGTTTCACTTTGTTTTCGTGTCCTGATCGAAACGGTTGATGTACTAGATAGCTGTGGGTGGTCAGGTCGCCCAGTGCGTTAACATACAAGTACATAGATACTATCCTGCATGTTAGCAGAGGATCGGGCGCCTTTGGTCAGACCAAACCATGTCCAGTTACAACCACATTACCATATTTAACAAAGCCGCAGATAACTTACGGGCATCTGACAGTCAATGTTCAATACGAACTACGTCTGTGTGTTATGATTGTTTCCAATCCTGATCTAATCTAGATCAAATGTATCGAACATGTTCTCTGATCAGTTGAGTCGGCGCCACTTGCACCCAAGGCAATGGCTGAGTAGTCTGAGTCGGGAAAGAGCATTGGGGCGGTCTTCACGGGCGGAGAACTCCGCCTCAATCTACCCTACTTGTAATAGGCGATAGTTTACAAGGACAATTCACCTGTTTATATCTATACGTAACATCAACACTATCCACAAAAGGCCTGTGTTCTCAAAAGCTGATCAAACCCCTATCGGCCAGCTCGGCTGACGGCTTAAATCACCAAAGCGTGAAAATACATAGATACAGGCATTTAATTGTGCGACACGAGAGAAAACGAGTCGTCTATTCATCTATATCCATTCTTGCTAAAGATACCTTATAATTAGAGAAGACCTCTTGAACGTCACTAGATAACTTCACGGACAATTGTTACTGTTTTTTGTTTTCTTTATTCACAAAACACAAGAACTCCAACAGTTTGTAGATAAACTAAACTACCATATAGTGAAGGGTGGGGGGTTTTAAGCGACACTGTCGTCTAGCCGTATCATTACACGATTTAAACACCGCAAGTTTCTTTCTTTTGGTGGAAATGATTTTTGACACGAGATGTTTAAACAATACAAAAACAAGCTAAGAGCATTAGAATAACGGCGCCTAGTTTGTAAACCGCTGTGCAGTGGTAATTACTTTCAAGATAAAAACAATTCTTGGCTTCCGTATCAGTTATCCGGATGACACTACAGTTCAAATGGAACACGAATCAATGTCAAAACTGAGCTATTCTAGAACATATACCAATCTGACGCGCTGCAAATGGTTATTTCGGATATGTTTGTTACCTGTCACAATAAATCCTATTAGTTCTTGCATATTAGGCTAATTGAACGCCGACATTCCGCTGACGCATTTTTATTGAAGCTTTCTAGTGAATGGAAACTAAACCGAAACCAAATTCGACAAAACACGAAAAGTTACCTCCAGTTCCTAGAAAACGGCTATAGGTCAACAAGCGAAAGGATCCTGGATCCTGGAAGGCTTGTACTAGAATGCGAAGCCAAACCAATATTTAGAAATTGAGTTCTTGGTTTTAGGAAGGCACATAATATACAGTAAGAAACACTTGCGCATTTGCAAATGCCACAAATTAATCCAGACTAATTATGTCTTACTTAGATTGGGGGGGGGGGGGGGGGGGGGGGTGGGTTTGGTCAAAATATATCACCTATCAGTATGATAGCGAGAAAATTTATGTCCGAATAAATAAAAATGTATTTGCAGCCAAATGAAAGAACAAGTTGTTACAATAGCTAGAATAAATCCAAATGTATTTGCAGCCAAATGAAGGAACAAATTATGGTAGGAAAGGCTGGGTTGATTAAGGTAGAAATTCGATAACAGATGCTGCTTTTCATAGTTTTCTGAGGACAAGTGAAAAGGAAGGATCTGCATTCATCTGTGTGGACCCAGAAAGACCAGCACACGTAAGCAACTTGATCAGTTCAATACCATGGGAGAATCGGCACTCGACTGGTGCTGTATTCGTGCGTTGCCTGTTGTCGTCACCCGGCAGGGGGCGCCAATAATAGCTGGTACTTTACAAAACAGTTCACGCCCATTCCGTTGAGACGATATCATGTAACAACTAGTGACGGGGGTTTACTCATGCAACCCGCTGTTGGTAAAATGTGATAAGGGCCCGGTAGTCGTTCACCTTTCTTGGCGCCGACTATAGTTTACAATTAGCGATTATCTCGGCGGGTGTGTAAAACAGTTAGAATAACGTAATGACTCGATTCCTTGCCGTTTACCCTCCAGCGTTCGAGCTTCAGATCAACTCAATGCTGGCTGTCTTTTACAGCTACAGATTGTCCCCAATTATTCTAGATTCGAGGAGGTTAACACGTCTTGACAGAATCAGACAGTCTATGGCGACTTACAGCTTTCTTCTGTCACTGTCGAACAGACATCTTGCATAACGTTTGTTCAAAACTATTTTTATCATTGGTTTTTATCTTGATAAGAAGAGGATTTCATTTCCGGCGCGGCAGACAGTCTGGCACGGACTTGTCCCTGTTCTAAAATACTTATTGTGAAAAGGCAAGCAGAAAGAACTCCTCGATGATTCTTTTTATGTTTTATAATTTCATTTTGACTGACAGTCTCATATAACTCATTCTGTGCACAACGGACTTTCAAATAGTTTTGGTGTGAAAACCCTATAGTCGCTTCTGTATTCAGACCTGTCTTGGCGCTTTTGTCTGATGAAAAATGCGAGATATGACTCAATATTTCAAGGTTAACATAAGTGAATACACACAGATCAATTTTACCGTCTGATGGGTGCCAGTTGATTCCAGAGTTAATAACCTGTACATTTTACAGCATAAATAATGGCCCACATTTCAATGGTTTGCCAATACGTGCTGCATGTCGGGATGCGATATCTTCCAAAACAGAACGGCATAGATAACTAATTCGCAAGTGAAATTTAATTTTAACCTGAAACAAAAGAAATACTCACTGATATAGAGCATTTTTTTAACCAATGTGGAAGAAACAAGTAAAATATACCATTTAGGAAAATCCATTGCATTATACATTTATTATAAAACATACTAAAGGAAAGCAGATTGCGAAAAGTGCACGGCTGCCAACGTTCAATCACACGGTTCAAAAGAGAAGTTTCATTGTAATACTCGATTCAGAATACAGAAGAATATATATCATCTGATGCTAAATAATAAATTATAAAGCGATATAATAAACTACAATGACATTAAGCGCTTATATACCAAATATCACTTGTATCTTATATTGGAATAAGGTATGCCTTAACTAACGATGGGTTAAAATACATCTTCTAATTATACATTAAATATATACACCACCTGATACTCTGGTTTATCAAACACCGTTCAGTAGCCGTTCTTTTTGACCAGTTTTTCACGGAATTTTTATTGTTAATATAACTTTAATTCACTATACAATAAAGTAACCGACCAGTAATATAACCGTTATTGCATAAGACTAGCCTACGGCAAATCATTGATTGGTGTTTTACGCCGTGCTTAATGGTATTTGACTTATATGACGGCGGTGTATTCCGACAATAATTGACACTAGTACAACCACGATGTGAAGCATTTCCATACTGTTGGCAAATTCATCTTCCTCCAGTGCTAAGTAAAGACTGTGGTGCTACTCTTCAAACATACTACCCGTAGCCTGAGGGCTGTAAATTATTGGGCCCTTCCATTTAATACTGGAGAGGACTTCCGGCACAATTGTTCTAATAAAGGTTAGTCGTTGATTACAGCATAGTTCATCAATAGTGGGTAAGAGATATACCTCTTCAAGTATGATAGGGCATCATGAAATATCAGATTTAATTCAATGGTTGCCTAGCGTAACCGGCCCCTGTACTGTAATGGACGTTCCATTTCAATATTTACAAGAACAAACACCTGTAAATTGGCATACCTGTAAGGCCGATCGGTTATCAGCATATGTGTATGTCATAATGTATTTTGACAACCCATCTATATATCATTAACACCGACACCTATAATGATATCCAAAAAAAGTATCCAGGCGTTTTGTTGGGGTTTTCACCGTACCCACGACTTACATGGTGTCGTACATAAGAAACGTATGGGTGATTGCAACTACAATCGACTTTACAGGTACGATAAAAGACAAGCGAATAACAATAGCATGGTGCGGTGAAATAAGTAAGCAAATGTACAATGCAATTCATAACAAACAAGTTAATTTCTGCCTCCGACCTTCGCTTACAGAGAGATAAAACAAAATAAGCTTTCGTCCCCCACCGCTATCTCAGGGTAATAACCATCCTTGTTGCTGACAATAACAATACATAACTATTCGACCAACATTTTACTCCGTCATCGTGCCTTGTTGAATTGTTATTTTAACCAATCAAATCGGTTACAAATTACATATTAAAACATAAACTACAGTTTTAATTATTATCAAAAGAATAACTCTTATCAGCTATTCCACGGCAACATTTAATTTCAAATTGATAGAGATCTACATGCCTTTAACGTTTGTGACTACAACCAGTCCAATTCACATCATTAACTTTTATAATCTGTAAGAACAGAAATTTCTTTGAAAATTTACAATTACCACTAAGAAACAGCAGGTAGTATACTAACCTACCGAATAGTACCGATAAGAAACTCCTAGCCAGATTGCAAGAAGGCTAATACTAAATGTCCATTGAATGGAACCTCGATGAAAGTTTACTCTGTCAGACCGACTCTTCAGTATAAAAGCGGTTCTACATATGTCTTAATTAAGTTAAAGCGGCGGGCATCTCCTCATCCGACTGTAATCCCGGCATTTGACACTATATATATATACATATTGCGAAAACCAACAGAGAAACCAGGATATGTTTGGTCAATTCAGGCTTGTTTTCGCTGAGGTTGATCGGAGGCTTGGGTCGGATCCTGAGCGAGTGAACTGGCCACTTCTGAAAATCAGAATTCAAACATTACAACAGCTTTAAGCAATTGCGAGCTTCTTTAATCTAATTATAATAAGATGATCCTACATAGTGAGTTCCATTCTTCCCATTACAATAGCATGCTCATAAAAAGTGAGTTTATTTCATCTTTTTGTAATAAAGTGTTGTCCCATTTGTTAAGGTTCATTCGTTAAGGTTTACTCCACTGTTTCGCCCATGGATAAAATAGTCGCGACATTTGAAGATAACATATACTAAGCTGATTTATATACATTTGTGAAGCAGCTTCCCTAAACAAATTATTGAAATAATAGGGACCATTTTGGCAATCAAGCTTTCGGAAAACTTTAATTCCATTTCCAACATATGCCTTAAATATCTTGAAAATGGAATAAAAATTTTCGGAAACCTTGATTGCCAAAATGTGTAAGTTATTTGTCGTTATTATTTGAATAAGCTGATTTACCTGCAATGTCTGGCTGCTTCATATCGCTAAGGATTGAAGCAATAAAGAAACGAACTTTTGGGATACAGTTGTTTATCATTTGGAACATAAAACCAGCGAGTCACCCATGGGTCAATCAGATTGTTACCTTATAAATTTAGTTCATGTCACCTAGATTTTATGTGTTTTGTCTGCTTACACAATAAGCAGATGAACAGTATAAAGTTGTGATAAGAACGGTTACATCGGGAGTAAACAACAGTTGGCGGATATACTAATCCACAAATTTCCACCTGTTTGCGGCACACCTTGGAACCATGGTGGAGCTCTTAGGGGACCATGGCCTGGGGAGGATTGGAAGCGGATTTGTCTGCTGAAGAGGAATGGTCGGCGACAGAACGAGCAGCGATTACCATCTGCCAACTACTAACCAATGGTAATTTAGAACAGGGCTGTTTGATGCTACACTTTGATAGATAGTGATCCAGTACGAGGTGTTGGTCGACTCCAAGCCCCCATATAGGGCCAAAATCTGTCCCCTAAGGAATCATACAGATCGCCATAATCTATCTGATCAAAACTATCATCGCTTCCCCAAGCTATCATTCAACGGCCGCGCAACCGTTTTGTGGAAGACTGATAGCTTGCTGGAGGGCACGGTCTTCAGTTTGGCAGCTCTAAACACCCAGGACAATGTTATTTGGCTGACAGAACATGCAAGGAGATGGACTAGAGAGCGGCTGTACGGGACATTCACATTGCCCCGGGATATATACTTCTCCTGGTCGCCAGTACACGCCATGTTGTGCAATAATACAGCCCTCTTTGTTCTGTCAAAGAACCCCCCAAAAAAGACATAGCAACACGTCATGAGCGGTCTTTGTCTCGTGGGACTAGATTCAGACAGACAATAAAGAAAGTGTTCTACCTGCCTTAAAGACACAAAAAGTCATGTTGAGAACTGCAATAGTGACAGATTGCTATAAGCCACACACTAACATCGTCTCTGAATCAGACAAATACGGACAACCCCACAACATGTGAAAAAAGTCGGTTAATATTTCAAAATGGGCGATATAACATCAATACAAGCAGATTTCACCAATTTTCTGACATAAACTGTTGATAGTCTCACAAACTACCATCCAAATTGGATACGTCAACTAATAATCAAACAGAATTTCGTCAGTAGAAAGTTAAAAAAACAGACTAAAATATTTCCTGCATCAGTCTTCAATAAAGAGGGATATGAGATTTTGTCACCATCTAGGTTTGTAAACGCCGGCTGAACGGAAGGGATGGAGGTAAGCTCGCTTCCGGTTTTAATCAAATGATTTGAATCAAATGGTGCATATTATCTTACCCAGGACTAGTCTCCCTACTCCCCGAGCGGGACTTCTTTCTGACCACGTGACCTGCAGGTGGGGGCATCAACCGGGCGTCTTGAGAAGGTAGCTGCAACTGGACACAAACAGAACATGGGGTTAATGACAAAGATCCACGTACTAAAACATTACAATTTTCTTCCAGGATATACTTTCCAAAAAAGTAAACTCATATTGTCTGCAATAAAGCTTGGTTTAAGAGAAAGCTACCAGTCTCGTGGTGTTCACGGAGCTAAAGGAAAACAAGGGTTCGAGCGTTTGTAGAGTCTATATTTTTGTGTCTTATGATCGTCTTAGTTTGTTTCTAGTAGTGGTTCCTTCACCACATCGCCTTGCACAAATTGGTATTAGTGAAACAAATTTGACCACAGAGAAATCAAGTCATTTCAAGTCCCAGGACACTTTTTCTGGACACATGGTGAAATTCGCTGATAACATCCTTTAATTAGAAATGCCTTTTATCCCAATGGCTATATGCTGTAGTCGTGGTTTAAATTCAAATTGACAAGAAGTAAACATTAAATAAACCATAAGCGGACTTCTATCAGACGTTTTATATCAGATACTCTTCATTACATTCGATGGACTAGTTTAACAGAAACTACAGATCTGCCTCCTTCCACCCGTTAATACAAAAAAGGCTTCTAGCTTTGACACTAATGTGTGAGTTTGCTTGGTTTTTCTTTTCAAAATCTCAAAGACATAGTCCATAAACAAAGATAACTCTACACCAAACGTTTGTTAATGTGTGCGTTTGCTCCCGTTTTGGCATTCATGTAAGAACCCGATTGAGATCGGTAACTGTCAACGTGCATGGGATTGTGTTGCTGTTTACAGTTAGCTCTAATTGCACGTTTTATTCTTGACAGTACAATGTCAATGTTAGTCTGACATTGTCACAATAACACTGTACCATATAGGTGTGCTGACATGTCTTAACACTATATGATTACAAACAAATTCCTTGCTTTATGTGCACTCAAAAAACATCCTCAGATCGTTATCTACACTGAATGGATAACAGTGTATTTAGTACGAGGTATAGGGGAGGGACAGGGCGTTTGACTTCTGCCCAGGTGAATAATCTAAGGGGCGGGATAGGTGCTTATTAAGGCATGGTATGGGACGGCTAGATCCGTCTGATACCCGTAAATGGTTATCAATACCATTCAGACTTAGGTAAACAAAAAACTAGGTATCAATTGCAGTGAACAAAACGAGAAGACAGCATCTGTAGGAGGGTTTGTGGAAGAACAGCTCAATTTGACAACCGTATAATCACAGTAACTGAACCGAAGCCACCCAGATCTTACCCAATAATTGATAAATTATAGTGTAGAAGGCTTTACAAAAAGCTGACAAGAAAAAAACGAACTTAAGATAATTTATACGGACTTCAATGTGAACCTTTTGAATCGGGAGTCAAATGACATGTGAGTTTTCGTGTTGGGTGTTCCTGTAGTCTATGCTTATATAGCCCGCACTGGTCCTTCAACATTATAACTAACACACGGGTTTATTGTCTTGAAATAAATAAACAAAATAGTCTGTTCAGTGTTCAATCCGGACAAAAGCCGAAGTATATACATGTCATGCTCACGGTTGAGACTCAGCAATTAAATATCATTAAAAATATGTGCAAAGAGGAGTTTGGTTAAATGTGGTCGTCGTCCTTAAGGACAATCACAAGACAGGACAATCACAAGACAGGACAATCTCAAGACCGGGCAATCACAAGACAGGACACTCACAAGAACAAACAAATCACAAACAAATCCGTTTCGTGTCGCTCTTATCCCAGAAAAAAAGCAAGCTCACTCCAAACTCCTGCTACAAAGTTATGTATTATTTCCTATAATAAAACGTAGGCATAGTACCGCAGGTTATGATTGTGAGAAAATAATCATTATGGTCCATTCTAAAACGATAAACGCGATTATATTCCTTTTCCTTTTTAATTCAATTTGTCCATAAATTAGCATACACTTAAACATTATCTCAAATAAGCGGATTGCTCTGAACAGTAAATTATAGTTAGGCTAACCCGTGTTGGCCACACGTTTTTTATATTCCTGCACTTACTGATCCTTTTCTGCGGACTTGTGGCGATGGTCTGCCGCTGTTAGGTGGGGTTATCCGGGGGTCGAACACATCACCCTCACCTTCAGACCCTTCCCAACTTTTTCTGATGGTAGATTGTCCTTTAATCCCGAACTGTGAACTCATAAATGACGACAGGGCTTTAGAGCGACTCTTTCTGAAAGATGCCGATCTCAAGAACGACTCGCTGATTGCTGAAAGAAATTACCAAAATAGACAATAAACAATGAGAAGAACTAAATACTAGTATTCTAGTATTGAAAGGTTGCATGCATAGTGTTTCTTTAAAACTAATTAATTAAAATTGATGAATCATTTCATGCTCTATTTCAACTTCCAGAGACAAGTTTCAAAATAGAGCTTTATCTCGAATCGTTATGGGTAACCTAATGGAAATATCTGTTATTGGCGAATACATTAACAAAACAAAAGCGTCTCCCACAACAGTTATCTTAGCCTATACAATTGCTTTGAATGCCAACAACGCAAAACATGTATAAAATACTAATGTTATATACAAACATTTTTTTTAATTTAAAAAAATTATTCAAATGATTCGAAGAAAAAAAAAATAATGTTTTAATTAAAAAAAAAATAAAAATCAGAGGGACAATGAATTACCAGTCGCTTCAACAGCTGTATACTCCCAGGCCTATTAAATAACTAACCACCTTACGTGGTTCTACATATATCAAATTTAATAAATCTACAAAATATTACAGAATTATTTATTAGTTAAATACTGAAATAATGGCTAGGGTTACGATTGGTGCTCCAGCCTACCTTTACTTGCCACTATATACATTCATAGACTCTACATAATTCTAGGCTGATTAGCTACAATAATGGCCCCCAGAAACCCATATCTCTTGGCGTAAACTGTCTGCACGTTCCAAGGGTCATTGGGTGAAACAGTAAGTAATTAACCGATATCGACCCACACTTTGCTGTTTCGCTCACAGCGAGTGATGTGAATGTTTTAAGAATTAAAGTGAGAAGTTTCAGATATTCGTTTGAAGTTAGTCTTCATGGGAACCCCCGAATATGAAGTGGTTAAAAGAAGCATGTTGTTCAGTCACTCAACTATCAAAACAATTCACCGTCAGCTACCTGCTAGATGGCTAATTCGTTAAAATGTTTGTGGAAAATATACACACCGCGAAAATCACTATACGGGATTCCCGAGCTTCCAAACACCGTTAGTCATCACGACCAGGGAAAATAAATACGCATTATACGGGTAGCTAGTTGTTCGGGATGCGTTAAATTTACGGTTCAGGAAAGACACAGCCACCTGAAACCGCTAGTAATATGACAAGAACATCTTCGTTGTATTTCGGTGGCACATCCATTGTCATTCTATAGATTCACAAAGATGTCAACAGTTTTGTTTAAACATATTGAAACAGGATTGATTGGTCGAGTGTTTTAGCCAAATTCAGCGTCTTAAGACCTATAAACTTTGAACCCAAGCCAAGAGCTGAGTTGATGCCAAATTTTGTGGAATGCAAAAAACATATTGTACAAATGCATTGTTACCTTTCGAAAACCAACTAATAGACTGTTGTCGTCTGATCACCGGTTTTTGAACAGCACCGGTTTTCGAAAAATTCATTATTTTTACTTGTTTTTCTGTAAAAACTTTTATACAAAATTAAAATGTAAGAACCGTATTGGTGAATAACTTGGTGAATACAGCAATAACTTGTTGAATACAGCAATAGCTTGGTGAATGCAGCAATAACTTGGTGAATACAGCATTGGTGAATACAGCAATAACTTCGGGAATACAGCAATAACTTGGTGAATACAGCATTGGTGAATACATCAATAACTTGGTGAATACAGCAATAACTTGGTGAATACAGCAATAACTTGGTGTGAATAAACCATCTCCAGAGTTATTTTTCAAGGTTAATAAAGACGCTTTTAAATCAGAAACAGATCTTTCTTTAGTATTCGAAAACCAGTGATCGGAGCTAGTATAAATTAATCGCATAAATTATATTGAACTATATAGGTCAATAGGTTATTATCGTTTTATTTGTTTGATTTGTGGTTTATCGCCATTCTAAATATAATCATATTTATTTCACTCATATGAACCTTCTCTATGGCACCAATGAACCACAAGACAACCCCCAAGACCTATTACAAAGACACCGGTTTGGTGATGCCACTTGGCTCTGTGTGCATGAAGGCACAAATGAAGTACATGGACTGACAAAACGGACTATAGAAACTTCTGAGAGTTGTGACTTTGGTCTATTAAAACCGACTAAGTTGGTCAACATTAGCTCTGGACGACTAGAAATTATGTACCCAATACTTGTAATGTCAGACCCCTCAATGAATATAATCTAGCTACATTTGCACTAAAAAGCTACAACAGAATCTCCATATTTCCACTAATGCGACTATGACAAATATCTTCTGCCTCTACCTGGGGCAATTAGGTCTCAATTCGCAAACATGAATGAGAGGAAACTTAGCATTACCATTGATTATGGAAGGTACTCTCAGATAAAATCATCCAGCTTATTTTTCATTGTAAAGAAAGAAATGTCTCTACCTAACCTAATACAACACCATATTACACCACCTTCATGGGATACATATATATGTTATTTAATTAGCTAAGTAAGGACGTTAAGTAAGGATTCCATGAACCACAGGTAACTAGTCAAGTTAATCGCTTCGGGCAATTATTCACAGGCGATTGTTTAGTAAAACAAACAAAAGAATAACCATAAAAAGAAATTCATACTAAGCTAATTTGCTGTTAAACAATCGGCCGTTATGCCATGTTAGAGACTCCCAATATGCTCTAAGTTATTATTTGTTGACTATTAATCACCAGCTATGCATGTATTACAGCAACAAGCCTATTATACCTTTATGCGTTTTATAGGCGCTATCGATATGACGAACAAGAGAAATGCATACAGGAGAGAATTAGATGGAAATTCAGAGGAAAGTAGTTAATTAAAGGGAGCTTATCAGCTTTGTGTCACCTGGCCATGATTAGATGTATAATGTATCCATACGCCAGGTATTCTGTGCTCCTATTCTAGTTGGGTAGATTAAAGTCTTTCTCTGGCTTGATCTTGTCGACGACAATAGAGAAGCCTTCTCCCAGACAAACTTTTGATGTATAGGAAAGCATGTCCAGCTCGACTTGAACTTTCATTCTCTTGGAGAACATTTGCCGCGAAAGGGATTTGTTTATCAGGTGAATTCAGCTGGGTAATAGATAGCTGTTACAGGTAGATAACACACCTTAATAACACTCATTAGTACTCAGGTAAAACACAAGCTTTGTATTTTGCACTCAACACGGGCTATAATTGGATTTTCTTTAATCCGGCAATTCAACACCCATACCTAAAACACTCAGGATGCATTTGAGGAAAAAGCACAGGATTGATCAAGCAATAGGTGACTTTTGAATACATTCACTAACACGATGATAATTCTAAATCATTTCATCAGAATGTTGCTTGTCATATTAGGTACAAGATAAATAGACAAGGTGTAGGGGTATATCAAACCAAGACCTTGAAAACATCAATCGCATTTCAATTGTTATCATATTTTATTTCAAGCTCTTTGTCTATACATTAAAACTTATAAAGTCAATGTATAAAACAAGTGTCAGAAGAAATAATATCCATAGGTGTTCAGACAAGCCAATGATGTTTATTTCATCACTGTAGAGACGAAGCCCTTGTTCAGAGCCGATTCTCACAAAGTTAACTAAGGAAGGACCGTACCAGTCTATCCGCCCTGGCTGTGGAAACAATTTCTCGCCAGCTAAGTAGCTGTGGTTTTTGTCCATCCCAAAGGATTTTTACCAGCCGAAATTATAAGAAACTTGATGCCGGTTTTCAAACAGTGGCCGGATGGTTCAATTAGCCGTCTTAAGACAGATCAATTAATGATAGGATTTTAAGAGGATGGACGATTTGTCAGAATTTTTGAGGATATCGGATTCTAAGAGAAAGTTTTTTTAAACGATACCCGTGTGAGAAGCAGCAGACACGGCAGTGCTGACGGGTGCGCTAGTCAACCAGCAGGGCGATACTGCAAGCTGCCGTCTTCGGCAAACCTTTTAAAGGACGATGGGAACATATGTATCCGTTAGACCAGACATAGACGGCAATTATTAATTACTCTGCAATAATAGATTATCAAATTCCAGCCTTAATTTAGTAACTCAAATTCAACCTGATCAAAGGGGTGTCTGCTTCAACTTATACATAGACTTTAATATTACGTTATATACAGTTTTAACGTTACTGTATGGATTTTGTAAAAAAAAAAAAAAAAAATTTAAATTAGACAAAAAAATAACCTAACGCTCGCTTGATTGCGTCGTACTCAAGGGTATTTCATTTATATGACGAAGGATTGTCCACTTCACATTGCACCTTGCCTTATTACGGTGGAAAACCAGGAGGAAACCTCGTAAAAACTACCCAGTGATTGCCCTAACCACAACAGGTGACTCACTCATATACCTGGTCGACAGGTGGACCTAACACTCGAAAGTAAACGCTCGTTGTCAAACGCTGAATGTCGATACGTGTAACCTGTATGAAGAGCAATTTCTGCATTAGGCTACACTTCAGTTTACAAACAGAAAACTTGAGCAGTGTGACATTATTCAATGATCTCGAGCTGAAAAAAAGATAAAATCCTTTTATCATTTTACGGCCTTGTAGAAACCAGACAAAAATCAGAGAATCCAAAGCAGTTGTTAATTATAAGCCTCACTCGTTTTTCTCCTCTACGATCAGTTCTATATAACGTCTAAGATGATGTGTTAAAATGATCGTTTAAGACAAACGAAAATAGAAAGGCCATCTCCAGGGAACCTCGAACGATTGTAAAAGACAAACTCAACAATCGCCAATACTATTCATCCATCCAGTTGCCATTTTTCCGATTTCACGTGTGAACGATTTTAGGTGGAATTGGTTAGCTTCGATGTCAACTGTTTGTGTCCTCTGGAGAAACTATCTCATCATATCATCACTTCTATTATCTCATAATGGACACTGAAAAACCGTTTATTTGACTCGCTGACATTGGGAGGGATTGGCAAGTAGAAAACAGTTGACAGGGCAAATTACACAGTTTTCACTGCGCAAATTATGGAAGGCCGCAAAGTCCATTTCCAGTAGCACGGTCCAGTAACTATGGGAGCTAGGCTGGTAACAAATCGCCACAAACGTCAGAAACTATCAGCTTAGCTCCATCACATCGGGGTGTTTAGTGACCTTCGGCCTGCTAACGGGACGCAAAACCACACCAACCAAGATCAGGACGAGAGAGACATCAGTATAAAGACGGACTGAGAGGCCATTAGTCAATCATAAACAATGTCTATAAAACCAACAGGAAAGTCATCAACATTTCAGCCAGTGTATCAAGAACTATAAGTTACAGTTAGTAAAGATAAAGTAGAGATCCTCAAAATTAAGACAGCTGCATAAGAGCCGAGCTCTCAAAAAGCCACAAATCTACGTATCAAATGGTTATAATCTAAAAGTTATAATGGTTTTATTTCAGGAGTATCATGGTGCGTCTTCATTTATGGCCACTGGCTTCTCCAAAACTGTAACACATTAGATCGAGCATTCCAATATTTTCTACCTAGTTAACCTCCCACTCCTAAACATTACATTAGCTTTACATATACACATTAAAACAAGGGAAATTATAAAGGAAACATCGTTCGAAAGAACACAAAGGAAACTTTGCCACAGGTAGACTCTTCAACTAGTCCGGTAGCTAGGAAGAGAAGATAGGTTGGGTGAGGGGTACGCTCCCTTTGTTTTGACAGCGCGCAGCACTAAACCAACAAAACTTTAATGACTCCATTAGGAATTAATCAAGAAGTATAACCATAATTATAAACAGATATACATAAGGTAATAAATCTTTGTCCAGGTATACAAATGATTATATTCATAGAATTATGTAAAGAGTAAATCTCTTGTTGATTGATATTCTTATTATTATATTCATTAGTTGTCAAAACACACTTGAAAGTGTTTCCTAATCATGTTATTATTGTACAAGAAATATCCTATCCAATGAGCTACTGGTTGTGGCAGGCTTCTCGTGGCACTAGTTTGGTATTGCCCGCTACGATTGTGTATTGTATTAGATTGTGTGTACACAGGTAGCGTGGTTAGATTACTATTTCATTGATTTCTCAGGTAGTCCACACACCTCCAGGTGATCTATCATCAACATCACTTACATCTATACACACTATTTGCCTGTATAGACGTTATTAGCAACCCAACAAAACCTAGAGCGATTCAACTCAGCGCCGTATAATTACTGACAAATGAATACGTGAACAATACATATGTCTGGTCGGCCCTTCAGGCCTGTACGTGTTCTATACACCAGCGCTTGATTGAGAGAAAGGGGAAAATTTACATGCTGGCCACAATATCGAATTAATCAAACACGATACGATGTGTTTGTTGTGGATTGCTTATTACAAAGTCCTGGCTGGGTTTAACTAAACTCCCATTACACACAGTCGATCGCTTCACAGTCATATATCATCAATTTACAGTCACTAGTTATTGTCTACCCGTGTTATACCGCTTCAGGGAAAGGATTCGAGGCACAGAAAATCTACAATGAGCTAGCATGAAATTGGAAAATAACCGGGGAAATACGATGGTTATTCCGCCTGACTGGAAAGGCTATAGAGGTTTCGTTCCACTGTTTTATAACTGATGCAGTGTCAAGTTAATATTCAATGGGACTGAACGACTAGTCCAAATAAACTCTATTATTATTCTATTGGTTTCACTGCTGGTGGGACAATGTACACGCTATAATCATAGCCTCTCAGAAAATTAGTTCTACAATATCTGACCAATGTCTCAAGCTAAGAGTCAGATAGACGTACTTACATGTTGTAACTACCGCTGCCTGACGTCGGGACATCAATAATTCTGTGGACAAAAAAAAAGCAATGCCTAAATTAAAAATGAGATATTTGGGAAATCTTAATACATTTCATCTATACATCCTCGTGACTATAAGATATACATATCACATAAGTATAAAAAAAAGTATATTTGCACCACTACAGCACGATATTTTTCAAGAATAATTATATTAAAAATGACAGCCATGAATAATTTGAACATGTTGGGAATTTGACTGATGATATCCCAGATCAGAGCTTCTTTATAGTTTACATTGATAATACAATAAAATAATACCACAAAGCACCAAAACCCAAATGGGTTCAAATAAAACTTTCTTTCGTAAATGTAAAACAAAACGTAAATGTCACTTTTACTTTATCCTTTATACTACTTTATCTGGCAAAATGAAGTTCTAATTTTTATGCACTTTTTAAAGCTTGTTCGCAAATTATTACATACTTTTGAAATTAATATTAACGTTATAGATTCACATACAATATTCCACACTAACTATCAATTCGTTCGGAGACTGGGGAATATATATTGGTACTAAACTTGACCACAACAAAACACCACAAAATAATTAAATTGATCTACAGGAGGTGCTACATAAAACAGTACGTGAAATAAACAATACATGCATGTTTTGTTGTACATTCAAAGAGCAGACTAGCCGAGTAACATATCTAGAATCAAAATTAAGGAAGCTTGTAGAGGTGGTGGCTGTACAGCCGGAGAAAAAAGTGCAAAAGACAAGTGCTGTATAGGATAAACAATCCTGGTCAAAACTACACATGAAATAATGTGTACAAACTGAGAGGAAATTAAAAGTGTTTTTATAACAAATAAATACAATACTACAACTAAAGATTAACAAGCGTGAACGGCCAAACTGTTAAGACATAGCACATGCTAGAAAAATAAAACCAAAATCGTTCACATTTTAGCAGTTCAAAATAATTATAGTATAAGACAGATTAAAATTGTGGGGGGGGGGGGGGGGCTAGTTAACATTTTTTTCAATAACTTTTTACTTTCATAGTTAACACTGTAAAACAATTGGACAATTATATAAAGTCTTAATGTTTTAAGTCAGAATACAAAGCAATGTGTACACAAGAAAAATGAAGTTACGGTAAAACGAAGAAAACCTATATATCACTGAAGATGATGGTGTTTCGAGTCAAAATGAACCATGATGATATAGATTTTCTTACCTAGCCTTAATTCAATTTCAAGGGCAAATTGTACACCAGAAAAACTCAAATTTGTCTAGAACACTTTTCATAATTTATTCCAATGATAATGATGATCTCTACCAGTATTTCCCTATAGTTTATCAAGTTACATGGAAAACTTGAGCGTGTTAATCAACGAGCTCCACAATCCCTCTGCATGGTTAAAAAGTTCACGGTTCGCTTTATTCCGAATTCAGACTAGACTTTCAATATTTATTTATAACAGATTCAGACAACAACGGATTCTGTCAGATTTTGAGCAAGGCTAGAATTTAATTATTCTTAACTTTGCTGAAAAATATAATGTAACATAAATTTGAACAAATTGAGATGTTCATGGTTGAAGAAAACCCACCATTGTACAATCGAACAGTACCAGCACCGGATAAAAATGTATTAACAATAACATTTCATTTGGAGTTTTGGATATTATCTTGTACACTAAACTGTTATATGGCAAAGAATAACACAGTTTAAAGCCACATGTTTAAACGTGGCAGTAAACTAGTGATAAAGAATGCTGTCTTCGAGACCTGTTAAGTCAATTCCAGCCCACAAACAAATGGTTTGTCACATACCCTAAGAAAACGAGGATCGATGACAACAGCTAATGTCTTAAAAGGATCTTTGGCGGTGAAACGAAAGAAAATGTTTGAGAAATTTACAATACTCGAATCACCCCTTTTTTGTTAACTTTTATACCACGAACTAGTGCGTAATGTGTCTACCTTGAAAAGGCCTGGAAATGAAACCATCGACTTTCTATTATTGTCTATAAGGATCAAAAGATGTCATAAAACGGGGTTCCTTGTTGTAAATGTGTATATCGGTTAGGCTAAGACGTGACACCGAATAACCATCTGTGATGTTAGATTGAACAACCTTCACATTAACAGAGACAAAACGAGGACAGAGCACTTCCTTCTGCTTCGCCTGAAGAAGTACTTCAGGTCCCGGAGATAAACGAGCATCTCTACAACTGATTGTCCATTAATTCCATTACAGTCTTTGTACGTAATAGCTAAAAGACAGCGAGTGAAGGACTTGTACCAGGAACAAACGATTTATTCCAATAAAACATCCGCCTAAAACCTATCATCTGTTACACATCACGGCAAGACAAACAAAAACAAATGCCAATGACTGAGAGAAACACTTCAGGTAGCTCGAAGATTACTGAAATCTTTTTAAACCATGGAAATAATCTCACAGGTGAGTGGCTGATCAGATTAATTCTTCTCCAGGTAATCCCCATGTCCTATGGGTCATTGTACGCCAGGTGTCCTCAATAACAGGGGAATTAACTTCTCCATAAAGGCTGACGTAATAGCACAATGGCAGTGGTGGCGTGATCGTGTGAAGTGATCAGTTTGGGTCGGGTCATTTTTACACTTCACGAAATCACTTAGCTATTAGGACGAGTGGATCTTTTGTGTGGTGAATTTACCGCTTCTATAGAATGAGTGTGGTTCTTCGCACGGTGATCCTGTAAGGTGTTCAGAAAGGAAATCACCAGCCGATGGTCATTTCTAGCCAGCAGGACAGCCACTGGACATTTCCACTCCTATACAGTCTACATGAACAGGCCGTTCATTTCAACATATACCGGATACACATCTCCATTAAAGTCAATAATTCTTTTCTTTAAGTTTAAAAGACTAAGTTATACTATAAAAATTTGGAATTACGGTTATATTATGTGCAGAATTATTACAAGTATGTCATTATCACAGTTACAAACGCCAGAAAATAATTTATTTCATTTTAGTTCGTGTAACCCTTTTTACACTTCTGAGCAGGCCGGCCATGCAGAGACGAAAAAGTAAAAGGACAAATAGAGTAATGGTCCCCCCCCCCCCCAATTCTAATCTGTCTTGTACTATAGTTATTTTGAACTGCTAAAATGTGAACGATTAGTAGAAAGTAAGTTATCCAGTTTGCTGGTGATTTCATTTGACGGTATGGTTATAAAGACAGACGGTTAGTCCGCACCTACTGATTGACTTGATTTAACATCTTAATATTCACTATAATGAGGAGTTAGATATGATAATTACTAATCTACCACACGAGCTTGTCTGACATGAGCTGATCCCGGTCCAGCGATAAAGCGAAAAAACATCTGAATGCACGTGACGCTAACATTATCTTATTTTAATTCGCCGTCTTAATCGATAAGCTAAGAGATATGATTGGAAATCAAACAGTTTATCACGAAGATCGAACATTCCAACTATTCTGTATTCTCTAGGAGACTATGGTGTCTCTAAAAACGACATTAGTTTGACACCGAGAACGGTACAGCAGCAAAGAAAGATACACGCACAAAACATGTATAATTAAGTGGGCGTGGCCAAATAATGTGACATCTATGATAAATAAGTACAGTTGATTGATTGACAGCTCCACGATAAGTTCGTCCTTTCCCAAATTAAACTACCCACCTGTAGTCGTGGAAGCGTCATACAAATTAACTTAAACTAAACATGCTGACAATAATATAACAAACAACATATAATATAAACACCAGATGAAATAAAACAATCGCATGCTTAGATAACCAACTGAAGAATACTAACAAAACTGGAACCAGCCCCAAAAGAATAAAATATAACAAATTTTATGAAAATAAAAACGCATCTAATGAAAAATGGATATAAGCAAAAGAGGTGGATAAGTGAAAGTATTTCGCTCCATTTAAAAACGGGGGGAGGGGGGGGGGGGGGGGGGGGGCCCCCCCCCCCCCCCCCCCTTAAATGGGCGCAAATCAAAGACATCTTGCATTCACGTGATGGCGCCCATCAGTAAGAAGTGAAAAAAAAACGATGAAGATTAATGCAAATAAATAAGCTGAATGCATGTTATCCAAATGAGTTTGACCTGATATCGACATGGCAGTGAAGAACTGGCGTGTATATTTCGTTAACCATTCACAGTTCAGGAGTACAGAGACTATTTCCGACTGGTCATTAAACATTACTCACTTACAGCCATTACTCTAGCGAGCTGCAGTATACAATTCACGTAATTCTGCAGGGTTACACAGTGCAATTTGTAAGGGTTCTCTATCGTTCTGCAAAAGTCCCCTGATTTGAGGATTCGGGTAAGGCGATGATTGCCTTATAGTAGTTTTTACGTTTGCGCCATCGCTTAATGTCAAATATCCTCTGTATAACAGTACAAATATGTATTATATAAAATGTGTTCCGGTTAATTCGCAATTTACTCCAAACTGAAAATATTTTCGTGTTTTAAATTTGAGAACGAGTACAGTTTTCGGATAAAGTTGATAAACTGCCGACTATGTTGGAAATTAAACGTTTAAAAGAAGGTAGTTAATATTAAATTATTGCCGAGATCCGATAACAGCTTTATCAAAACACGTACGAAAAGAAAACTGGCAAAGAAAAGAAGTTTTATGTCCAATGTATATTGAGAGATTTTAAATCGGATCTATAGATCCTTCAGATTAAAACATTTTTTTGTTCATTTTTTCATTGGTACACAATCTAATAATACTATTTATGTGTTATATATCAGATAAAGAATTTTTTAAGCGAGATTCACAAAAAAAACCACTACTTTTAATTACTAATAGTTGGTCTAAACCATACTGACCAGCATCTGCACTTATTCACAAAAAACAACCAGTCGGCCCTACGGGAATTAGTGTTAGGAATTCATGATTCACGTGAGGTGTAAACAAAAAAGCGTCGTAAAAATAATTAAAGATGAACAAAAACAAACAGGCAAAACGTGATTAAGGAAAAATGTCAATAAAATCAAGACTACTTATAGAGCAAATGAAAAATAAGAAGACACAGGTCATGCGGAAGTGGATAAAAAGTCAAGTTCATGAAATTGAGGTAATGAACTTTCACTAGCTAACAGTAATAATAAATAAGACAGAAAAATATACCAAGCTACCAAACAAAATATATTGCACAAATTAGATGGATTAAGAATAGAACAAGGGCTAAATCAGTAAAACCGAAGACAAGCTTAGTAAAAAATGCAGATTTGTATAAAACATGCAGCACAAAAATAAGAAGTACTTACATTCTACAGGAATCATTGAGAGATTAAGTGATTTGCAGATTGTCAGATTTTCAATGTTAAAATAAACCTTTTCCATCTGAAATTTCTATCGATTATTAGCTTTGAAATGGTTAATATTTTTATTGCCGATGTAGTTGGTAAGACAAATCTGGGAAACCGTGTGTTTGCCTATAGCACTATACATTTTATTCCAAGATTTTACAAGGAAGAATGTATCCTTGACATCCCTTTCTTCAAGCTGATTAGACCGAGCACCTGTTAGTGTCCATTTCTTCTCCAAGTGGATTTCAGATCGGCTAGTGACATGTGTCTGTCAGGAGGCTGACGAGGCTGCTACAGACATGTTACTGACGAGCTCTGTCAGGATTAGACCGCTCGAGAGAAGGATAGGCGACCAGGCACCTGTCACACAACCACCATGTTGTTGTTGTTATAACCAAGTGCTTGAACATTGTTTCGCTGTCATTCTTTGAGAATTTACTCCCTTTCCTATTATAACAGCTGTGAAGACCCATCATCTACACTGCCATCTTCATTAAGGCTACCATTTTCAAACCAACCAAATGCTCGGATCATTTTTTATTTATTGAATTGGAAGCCATTAAAGAAAAATACATCAATTAAATGCACTAATAGGAGATTCTAACACAAAACCTTTCAGGGACGATAAATGACACAAGTGAAAATAATCTTCAATTTAATTAACATAGCTGATAATTAAAGCATTTTAATTATTTAAAAAAATAATAAAAATAAAAGAACACTAAAAGTACATAGAGTTAATCATAATTGTTTCTAAATGGAATTGCGTGGGATTGGCCATAAAATTACATTCTATCAGAAGTTAAAACAATGATTGTCAGTAAGATGATACAATAATATACAATTTAAACAATGATTGTCGTTAGCACATTAAAAAACATATAACTTAACAAACTGTAAAATTATGGTAAAACTAAAGACCAATAATTTGTTTGAATTGGCATCACACTTAATATGGAATAAATACACAGGCTGTCAATAGATGACTACAGAAACATTTCTAGAGCAGTGGGTATCAAAGACATTATACCCTCACTGATTCCTCAATTTTTTTTACCACAATAAAAATGAAACAATATTTATCCCAGTTAACACTGGGCACTATAAAAGCACTAAAGAGAAGAGAAGTTTGCAGCCGCAGACACTGCCTTACTGAAAGGAGACACAGTTCATCTCAACAGCCATCCATGGAGATGAACACACATTTGGCTCTCCATAAACCCAATTTATTATAATACAAAACAAAAAGCAATTGCCTAGTCAATTAAAACAGTCATTTCAACAGTCAAGTTCTCATCACATGGCTATTGCATTGTGTTTAAGGGTACAGTGTCTATTATACATCAATATTGTTGAAATTTTCACTTTTTAATCTGGGATTTCATTATCATACATGCCTTCATAATTCCTATGCCTAACGAATACATCAACTTATACCCAGATCAACTGTGTATCCTAAATGAACACCTTAACTATAAATCAGACCAAATCTGCACAATTGCATCAAACATCAGTCAACGTATATCATATCTATAACAAACTCTATTTAATAGTGTGGAGAAAACAAAACTTTATAACATGAAAAAATGTTGTAAAATATATAAAGAATAATTAAAATAAGTATATCAAAAAGTTATATGAAAGCTTATAAATAAACCATGATTGAAATCATGTCTGTATAACAAAGGTCCTGTAAAAAGTTCAGATTCTCAAAATCTAATCATACACATTATTTAGAAAATAATTTTAAAATCTAACAATATACTTAGAAAAATATGTTTAGAATCTAACCATAAACTTTGAAAATATGTTTCTACTGAAATAAGAATAATTCTTTTAATAAACAAAATAATTAAGCAAAATAATTGTTAAAAATATGAAAGTTGCCAATATTCTATCATTCACAAACCAAGAATTTTATTCGGAGCACCACTGCATGGGAAACCTTGGCCAACCAAGTATAAGCAGAATGGACAGCTATGTGTACAATTGATTGGCTGACAGTCTTTGTAAACAGCCAATCAGATGACACATTACACAGGGTCTAGGCTCACACTGCCACAAAGTTAATACAATGTGCTCAATTTCCATAAGCATCCACAAATGAATGCTGTTACAAGTATTACATGTGACAGATCTCATCAAGAGTCCATCTTGTGGACAGTGACACAATACAAAAGGACAATTTTACCCACAAAAATTCTAAAACCTGCAAAATTAAACATTTGTCAAAGTTAAAATTTTCATAGTCATATTAGATATACTGATATCTGATTGTTAAGAGGGGGAATTAACTCTAACTTTAAGCCCTTTTCCCAGCTGTACATTCTAGTTTTGATGCTGGGTTCACTAAAGGTTGTTATGCAGAATAGCTTGGAAAAGAAACACTTTATATTGTAAGATTGTGCCCAAAACCAACCCCTGGAAATAAATGTTACATGTTCTGACATACACAATATATAATATTGCACCTGTTCCTCTAGCTCTTACACCGGACTCAAACATTCTCTCCTCATGACAGGTGCTTACATCAGAACGATTGTTGTGTGAACGTGTGTTTTCTACAGGTGTTCTGAGTTATGTACTGGATCTATATGTTCAGTTTTCTTTTCGTTCTATATTGAAATCATATTTGTAGATAGTTTCAGATGCACAGCTTGTTATCGTTGAAGTGATTTGGTTGAATGATTGTCTAAGTTCCCAGTAATACCAACAAGAAACAAACCATAGTTAGATGTGATAGTCACACACTTGTAATCTGATGTTAAACAATAACTCTTTAAGGAAGTTATTTCTTGGAGATTTGGTGGTAGATTTCTGATTTTATAACAGTTATTTCTTGGAGTTGGTTTTTTCCTGGTGGCAGATTTCTGATTTTATAAAAATAGTTTCCCTTTTGGGGTAATTTGATGGAGGTCAATGGTGTGATTCTAAGATGGCAATCAACAGGACATGGAAACTTGACCATTATCACTTAAAAATATCATCATCTGGTGATTGATGATGACCTGATGTAATAATCTCTATCTACACAACATAACGGGTACCTGTGTTACATCAGCACCAGGATTCTTACTGGCACCACCCCTCTGTAAGAAGAGGCAATGTTTGACAGACAGGGAGATGAAATCCTCCTCTACATGAGGCTGTTAAAGTTGATGTAGTTAGTAATGGTGAGGAAAGTTCTAGACAGTGAAAACATCTTCATGTTACAACTATACAGTTAATTTTGTGGAATTGAGAATATGATGATCAGAGATTGAGAGGGACATTTTTTCTCCTCATCAGACAGCACCTTTAGGTCTTTTGTAAATTCACCCAGGTGAAATCTCTGAATATAAGTACTAACTGCTTGTCATTTATTGGAGTTTTACATCATACTTAAGGTTACTTCACTCATATGCCAGCATACCAACTTTCCATGATTTGTTTGGTTGGCATTTTAGGGCATCCTTAAGTTTATTACACTTATATGATGGCATGTCAGCCCAATGGGTGAAAGGAAATCACCTTAATTGAAACTGGTAACAAAGACAAGACAGGACAACCACAAGACCTCATACAAAGACATAACAAGCAGATCAGCTTTGTGTTGCCCAAAATTGCTCTAAGAGCAACAGGAAGCTCCTTATGTTGTTCACTGAAGAAAAAAAAGTCATGTTTGAGTTGAATCTAACAACCATTGTGACATTTTGGTACCATCTCAATATAGAGTTTGTGCCAGTGAGAACAACGGCCTAAATCAATTAATTACCCTATACTCAATTTAAATAACTGGATAAAAGCTGGGCCTAATGTAATATTAGGGTGTGTGACTATATCATAGAGTCAGAGGAGTTAGTCAAGGACAGATGTAGGATATGTGGAGTCCCCATCATACTATGACGCTGGTTCCCTATTTCAGGGGGGATAATAACAGAGGATCGCTTACGTTGGGCCCGAGACGATGCAGAATTCCGCAAATAGTGCTTAGCTTTCTTTCCTGAATAATCTCGAATGTTTGGATTGGCCTCTAAAATGGAAAAACAAACAAATATAAACAGATTACAAAATAATGAAAGAATAACCTATAATTCAAAATAATCCCTTCAATAGATTATTTCAAAAATTATTTATTTTCAATTTTGTACAGGTGCATTTAAGACACCTGTATGTGTTTGGAAAAGCTAAACTACCAGCTTGTGTTTAATGACTGAATATGTTTTCCCTGAAAATACTTGACAACTAAGAATAGTTAACAGTCAAACAGCATTTCTTTAGACATATAATAGTTGATATATAAGAAATTTGGTTTTATAATCAAGGGATCAAGAGCGGATACCAACGTAAGGCACCATGGATTCAATTCACAGACTTATTCTGTCATAATAGCTCAGTTACAGTTTTTGTTCCATTGACACAAAAGGTTTGAGTATAAAGCAGTCTGATGATGACAACAACAACAACAGTAAAGTAACTAGAAGCCATATAAAATGTTTCTGATGTTAAACTTACTGTACGTGTTGACGAGGAGGTCAATTATACCATCATGTCCCTGCATAGCAGCCAAATGTAGTGGTGTGTAACCCTGAAAAACAAAACAATCAAATTACATAAACCTCAATTTGTGACTAAAAAAATATTATCTCTCATTTGGGTCTTGTATTATGGTTTTAAGAGATACACACTGAACATTGTACATTGGTTGTTTCACTCACATGACAGTTTTAAGATCAATATATAACGGAGAAACTGTTTAGATGTCCCCAGTTACAACAAGACACGAGACAAGCATGGGCTGCAGAACTTGGTGAAAAAGACAAAATACAAATTAAAAGTACAGGATATTGCCACAAACTTCAATCGGCTTTGTTTTTTAAAAATGCATTCAATTCATGACAAGACCTCAAATTTGCAATATTGACTGAGATACATGTAATGTTTGTTTCATCAATTGGTATAACTCCCTGCACTTAATGTCATTTCACTCATATGGCAGCGCACCATGTTCCAGAAATCACCCAAGATTGCAATGAGCTTAAGGTGAATAATGATAGGCCAAACACCCAGTCAGATTAGCGTGTAACCCTCTCTGACGGCACAAGGAAGTTCCCTTAACCCAAGAGGATTTCTTCATAGAAAAACACCTGGGATAAGTTCCAGACATTCCTATTTTCAGCTTAGTCTGAGAATTTTTAATTACTATGACAACCAGTACAGAATGTATTGTGTCCCTGTATTACATTTATCTCAAATCCATCTGTGAAGGGTGCTTCTAAAGAAACAAATAATGGGTTTCACAAGTCTAGAGGAATTAGTAAACAGAACTACAAAGGAGAAATCTTGTGTTAAATAACTTTACAAATAATGAGTGTGCAAAGTAGAAGTAAACATCTGCAGCAGATGTATCAAGCATTACATGGCCCAATTCTACAGATCTACATCAACCTAGGTTTGTTTGTTTGTTTAATTGGGGCTTAACGTTGTACTCAAGGGTATTTCAGCAATATGACTACGGATTGTCCACTCCACACTGTTCCCTGCCTAATTATGGTGGAAAACCGAGAAGAAACCTCGTATAAAACCATCCCCGCAATTGCCAGAGTCAGACCATGTGACTTACTCATACACCTGAGGGTCAACAAACGGACTCGATCCTGTGAACGGTACATCAAAGTAGGCTTTAGTAAGTGCACTTGCTAACTACTAAGCCACGGGCCATCAACCTTGGTCAGTTACTCAGAAATACTTTATAAATGGATATAAAGAAACTGTTTTATTTGGAGAGGGAATTAAAACTGTTTATTTGATTGGGATTAAAGCCATACTTAGGGTTAATTCAAACATATCATGAAGTACCAGTCCAATGGATGAAGGAAACCACCCTTGGGGCCATTGGCAACAAACAACGACAATCACAGGATGCTATACAAAGACCTCTCAAGAAATATAACCTTCTTGTTGCCTCTTTGCTCAGGGCATATCATACTGGCCGTGATAATACTATAAAACAGGTACTATTGAGGGACTGGTAATACTATAAAACAGTTACTATTGAGGGACTGATAATACTATAAAACAGGTACTGTTGAGGGACTGATAATACTATAAAACAGGTACTATTGAGGGACTGATAATACTATAAAACAGGTACTATTGAGGGACTGATAATACTATAAAACAGGTACTATTGAGGTACTGATAATACTATAAAACAGGAACTATTGAGGGACTGATAATACTATAAAACAGGTACTATTGAGGGACTGATAATACTATAAAACAGGTACTATTGAGTGACTGATTTCTGTCCAGATTAACATACGAACTATGCTCCTTTAGTTTATTCCCTTCTCAACTACTTATCACATGGTTCGATTGTGGGATGGATGGTTGGAACTGGATATTTCACTTATATATCAATATTCTACAGTGAAATGTGAATCAGAGCCTCCTAACAGCATCAAACGATCAAATGATTATAGACCACACTATACATGTAGTTATGTGAGTCTGGAAGAGAAATCAACATTTAATCGTTGAATAAATCTAATACTTGAAACAAGGAAATTCTTATGTCCTACATCATACATGTAATCTTATCTGAAGTGATGTGTGTCTGTGTAAAGCAGATTAAACCTCTCAGCTGTTTACATGAACACCCTGTCAATCATTGAGACATCAATGTCACCTCAACTGGAGAAATGGACAACTATCATCTTGTTGATATCTACACAAGATTATTCCACTCCAACATCTGGCAACATTGTTTGTAAAGGGAGGTTACCAGAAAGTCGTTAATTCTTACAACACGTAACACTGGAATCTCACAGAAAAAATGTGGCGGAGTTGATTATTTTTGGGTCTAGTTGAAATGCAGCATGTAGCAAGTGTCTGAATGGCACTCAGAAGTCGATTAGTTACCGTCGTTTGACGCTACGAGAATACAGACTTCAACGTTTCGCTTTGGAAATCTCTCCTCAACGAGTTTGCCGTCTGTGACACAGGCTGCTTAATGGCAAACACAACCCTAACGTGTACCTGTCCAATTGAACATCGGCAAGGAAATCAACGGGGCACCCCGCTTCCCAGCGTTCCTTCATACCCATTTACCCAAGGGGTTCGCCAAGCTTCTTAACTTCTCCAGGAATTTTGGCTCTTCACACCATATAGCGGAGTTTGTTTACAGATCTGGGTAACAGGGAGCTAGTCATATCATATTTAACACCAGTCACACAGGCTGTTTTTACTATCAGCAAAGCAAACATGTTTGTAAGTTTGGTGATTTGGGAGTCTGTGAGTGGGAGCACAGACTGGAGAATACTTCATCAGAAAACATAACTAAACAGCAGTCAGTAAGAGAAATAGTTTTATCAGCTGTGCTGAGTCTTCAACTGGAACGGGAAACAGGCCAGAAAAACTTGTGACAGCTTCTGAATTTTACAATAATTTACTAGATGCGTTTATAGAAGACCGGTGAAACAGAAAAATTATAGGCGGACTTCAATCCTGACAACATGCCTTTACAACTTGCTATTTTCCCAGGCTGCTACACTGTTCTCGTTTAAGATAAATGTGTAAGGTATGTGCTCACTGCGGCCATTACCGCAGTTGTAGTAGGATATAAAAGATCTACAATACCTATAACAATCAATATCTCAACTGCGTTTGTACCTTAATTAATAGGTATATGTTATTATCATTGATAGATTAAAGACTATAAAGAGCTTTCTTGTTGACCAGGTATGTCATAAATTTAAGATACGTGCCGCGTCACAGGTGATTTATAGATCAAATGGTACAGGTTAATGTATATTATTAGCATGTTAATGAGCTATATTACAATTCATCCAAATGTGTCAACTGTTTGAATGTCATGTTGCATATTATAATATTAACTTAACTGCTTTATGAACTGTATAAAAAGATAACAAGGATGTCAACATTTGGAGTAAATGTTGCTTTTACTTGGTAATTTATACATAGCAGGGGGTCAACTGCAGATGATTAAAATGTTTAAAAAATGTGTTTGGAGGGGCCCTGGGGTTTAAATTGTATATTTCTTTTTTGGATATAAAAGTACAGGATACAGGTGCTATTATTTCACTTAAATTGCTGTGGTGCTAGCAAAAATAATAATGGTGTTTTAAACAGATATAATGGACTGCATCACAGTCTACTAGTGTTCAACATTTTACTGTAAGTTATTTCACTCATATCATGCTGGTGTCAGAAATAAGGGCTTAAGCCACTGGAAAATGATGGTTAATTTCCTGATGAAAATTATTTCACTCATATCATGCTGGT
>JARFOD010106336.1:0-30381 GCA_031763545.1 Mopalia muscosa
ACCTCTCGTGAGATCTCGCGGGACGTCACGTGACATCACGTGCGGAGCCAAATCTCGTGAAATCTCGTGAGGAGCCGTGAGGAGCCGAAAATATTTACTACATAAATACTAGGCAAGTCTCGTGAAATCTGGTGAGGAGCCGTGAGGAGTCATCACTACTATTTATGTAGTGAGGAGTCGGCGCACGAGAGCGCACGAGAGAGCGCACAAATACGACTCGAGCTGCTCTGACTATACTACTCAAAGCAAATTACAACTGTATAAAGACACTGGGACTATGATTTAGCTGTACATCAAACCAGTTGCCTTTTTGAAGATACCAGTCAGCCAAATCAAACAAACAATCAAATTATAAAATACCAACAAGTTCAATGATTTTTATATGAATAAAATTGTTCAATTTTATGTTGACCTACATAACCCATTTTCAAATTTGTATGCACCTTTGGCTTATTGTCAAGGGAGAGCACCTTCCTCACTTCCTGGTAAGACAGTTATGGTGAGGGTTTATCACAACGTTCCCAGTCTGCGTTAAAAAGCTAGATGGTATTTGATGGTTACAAAATTTCTGAAGATGTTTGAAAAGATCTGTCAAAACAAATACACAATACTGTAGTACGATAGAACGTCGCTGATAGGCTGTCACACGATTTTGGGTGTATGCTACCAATAGAAATCCCGCATTTGAGGCTTGGCATGAACCCAAAAACCGCCAAGAAATGTCGCATGGTATCTCCCTATCTGTTATATATAGAGATACCATGTGTTAGGATGATGCGGATTGGCAGCACAGGGTTTACTTTTAAACATCCAATTAAAATCTTCCATTAGTTTTTCCTAGCCTAAATCTTCAGACAAACTTTGATTAGTTGCCGACAAAGCTGTTTTGCAGAGAGCCAATTAAAAGGCCGTGTCCTAAGATACGACATTTGCAGTCTGGAACGGCCCCCAAAGGAGATGACACAATTTACTATGTTCACCGTATCCATTTCCTGCCAATCTTCGAGACAACCAGCGACTTAGTCAGCGGATAAAAACTAAAAGTTTGGATAAAAAGCCGCGGATCAGAGAGCGGTAACAAGAGAACAACAGGCAAAAAGTATGAACCTTACTTGTCCCCAGGAAGCAGCAGGTTTTTTTCTGTAGGGCCCTGTGTGCACAAGACGTGTACTAGACTAGGAATCTCTCATTATTATAGTGTAACTTTTAGTGTTGTTTTGTTTATTTATTGTTTAAATATGGACATGTCTTGAGTTAAAAAGATAATTATTGTAAACTATATATATATATATATAGTTGTGATTGACGGGCCGCGAAACCCATAACAGGGAGGCGTCCCTAAAACCACCATTTCAAACGAACAGCTTAACAAACAGGCCGCGCAATCCATCACGGTAAACGGCCCTCAAAGCACACTTTCAACCCCGTAATAAACTATGATACAAAATGTTACAGCGAAGCGGCCGACAGGGGTCGACTTTCCCGGCCCATAGCTTATAGGAGAGTTTCCAGACCACTGCAAGTAACTATCCCGAGCGCTGAATAGCATTCTGAGCTATTTTCAGCCATGGAATTTGGATTCATTACCATAACTGTTTATTATAGACTTTATGGTGCTCATAATATCTGCCAACTGTATCCTTTACCGCCAACTGTTTCAATCAGTAGTCTAAAATAAATATTTTCATTAATCGTAATTACATATATGTGACTTGGGTCCGATTTGCACTATTCATGCTCCTTTTTAAAAAAAAAAGAGTTTGTTTCAACAACAAACTTTGTTAACTATCAACCATGGATTCAAAATTTAACACTGAAACATCATATCCATGTTTTAGTAGACAGCTACACACAAATATGAGACTTGATAACCTGTTTCACATAGACCTATTTTCTGTTAATACATGTAGTAATAAATTCGGTTGCCATAGAAACGGAAAAAATACAGAAATAACCCCTTATCTCAAAAGCCATATACTTTCGGGGTCCATAACCCGTTCTCTACCCTAAAAAGATCATTATTATATTTAAAAGATTGTTACGTATAAGTCATTATAGAGGGAGCATTATAGACAATACTTGTGGAAGCAAATTTGAAAATACCAACTGTCAAGTGTTACCGGTCGGGCATTTAAATCTTCGTTCACAATTTTTCCAATAAAAGGCATACTGCCAAACCAAAGAAAGAATGATTCGGTTTTGATATTTGCTACACAAAAACAGAAAAAGAAATGACAGGCATGAATTTAACCACCAATTTTGAAGTTTGAAAGCTTGCATTACAAGAAACGAATTTTAAAAAGTTTAACCTTCATGTTTAACCTTTGTGTTTAAAACACAAGTAACGATTGACAAAATGAATTGTTACAGAGAATGAATTGTTCGGTTTGTGTACCGAATTTCGTACTAACAGAGTTGACTAATCTATGATGTTAATTTATTATTATAAACCTGCATCAAAAATAGACCCACGTGTCAGCTGCCTAATGAAACAGCTTGTGAGAATGTCTTACTAACGAGGTACCGACAACAGTACACCAATTCTGATCTATTCACCACACAGACAAGTATCAAAAGCTATTTGAGTTTAAGATAAGACGATATGTTTAGGTTTGTTTTGTTTTGGCAGGGCGAAGCTCAGTTACAAAGTGCTTGAACAGAAAAGAACCATACAATTACATCTGTCAAATTTAACATGTTTGTAACCACTATGTGTTTGACGTATTGGGTTTAGTATGTGTGCTTTTTTGCGTGCGCTTTCTAATAAAAGAGCACGAGGTTTCAACCATTTTCGCACTGCCTTTACTTAGCACGGGGAAAACCGAAAAGTGAAAACACACGATCACATGCATATGTATGTTTTACCTGGATTTAACGGTTGAAAGTTTCTGCATACGTCTCTATGAGTTCACTGGTTTTCTACATTCAGTTCTCTTTATGAAGAATCGCACCCAAATCCAAACTAACCCCTGGAAACTAGTGTTTCCCCTGGAAACTAGAGTTGTTTTCAATCTCGTAAATTCATGATTTATCCCAGTTTTGTCGCCCTCTTATAAAACCTATGGTAGCAACTCTAAGCAAGTTGCACACATTTGCAAACAAGTCGAGTGGAACAAAGCAAAATAGTCATTTTCACGATTTCTGTCAATACCGTGCAGCAAATCGATGTTGTCCTCTGCAGCTTTGACATGACATTTATTCTGCTTCATAAAGGGTTTTGTTTAAACACTCTGACGAGTAGTCTCCCTATAACAAAAAAGTACCCCATATTTGATAATGGTATACCATAATTTGTCAGCTCGAGTCAGTTGATGTTCAATACGTGCGAATTGTGAGTTGAACATCAATTGTAGAGTGGCAGTCACAGGTTTCCGTATTTTCTCATCGGTTAATACACTGGTCTAATTAACGGGATCTCTATGGGATGCGTCAATTAAGACACTCCTTAAATAACACCTGTCGACAGTACTTAGCCTTTATTCATTACTTAATTTTGTTTGCAATGGCAAATTGCCACCAGCCTATCTTTCTCGTACGTTTTCACAGAATAGTAGAACGCCACATCGGTATTAAAAACTTAGTGCAATTACCTGTGAGCTAAACTACTCACGACTGAGCTGAAGTAGGCCTGACTGTTGTGGCGTTGGCAATGGAATTTTTGATGTACTGAATCATGCTCAAATGAAGGACCAAATGCAATACATAATAGTTCATGCTTCCAATCATTTTCAGTTCTGAGCTTTGATTCAACTTTACATTTTATGTTTTAATTAGTAGACATACTGTTTAAGTTCATCGCCTTCCTGAAAGTGAAATACCCTCAAGCACTGCATTCAAAACAAGTCAATCAACAAAAAACATAACATTAGCGAAAACTGAAGATAGCAGATACGTATGCCAGTGGCCCATCATCTTGTATTTCGTTTACCTCGGTCTCACTTCCATCATACGAGGAGATGCAACTATTTTTTTTCTTCTGCTGGCTATTTCTTGCAGAATTCCAACGTTTCATAGTTTTGTTTTCATCTTGCTATCTCTTGCACCTTTCCAACCTCCATTAGTTTCTCTTCCTCTCGCTGTTTATTGCACCCTTCCATTTTTTCCCTTCCTCTCACTATCTCGTGATTATTTCCGATAATATTTATCTGTATATTAACAAAAAATGTTAAATCACACTAAAACTTTTCACGTTAATTTTCTAGAACTTCTAGAAGTGTCTGAAGATTCCTGTGAAACAAAATTGATGGCCTCGACTGTTACTTTATGGGGATTCAATTGAGTAATTTAAACTTTGCGAGTATACGACAGCTGGCTGTGAAGAAAAGTTAATTTTGTGTTGCCGTGGCAACGGGAAATAAATTCTCCATTATCACCCTATCAAATATAATGGATTTAAGCAAAGGATCCGCTTGTATATAAATAATATGGTCTTTGCTCTGTGTGACCCAGATAAACATTTTATCCAATGAACAAGAGAAAAACCGGCAACGTCTTATCTAACACCCGGAAAATGCCAACAGCCCTACTACACTTTTTTCGACTGTCCTTAAACCAATATTCATTCTGGATCATATACGAAGGGATTTTCTATTGTTGCCTTTGGATTTTCTGGTATGGAAATTATTCGGTGAAATAAAATTTAACTTCCACTACCAGTGGCGGCTCGAGGTACAAAAATCTGTGTGTGTGGAGGGGGGGGAGGGGCAAATGAGGGGCGAGCTAGATTTGTTGGTGCGGGGCTTATTTTAATAGACAGGAGATGGATTTTCTGCATGTATATGCCTATTCTTGTCCCTGATCGATTGATATCTGTATTGTGCAAGTTATTGTCGATAAACATAAATATAAACAAAAGTTCGGAAGTTCCAATATTTTTTTTTTTTAATTTAAATATAGCAATGTATATATGAATGTTTTAACGAGAGGGACAAGACTGGGGAGAGGGCAAGAAAATGAACTGGAGAGCGCCGCCACTGTCTTTTACATTCTTAAGGATCGTCATTAGCTTTTGTTCAAATGTTCCTGTTAAACGTTGAGATGAAAATAGAAGTGGCCTTTTTTCTAAATATGCCTAGATGTCTTTCATGTATCCATCTGCAAAATATGGCAGTCTTCGCTATACGCCATGTTAACCGCAGATCTATTCAGCCATGTTAGGCAGCGGAGTGTAATGAGTCAATTCATGAACGAAACAAGTCGCTTTGGACACGAATGTACCGAAGCTGAAAAACTCTCAGGATTTCATTACTTTACACCGCAGTACCATGTTGTTCAAACTCATAAAAATCATAATGACTAAAAATTTCTACAAGAATTACTAATTCTGTTTAAGAAAATAATTAATTTCCATAAAAATCTTTTTCTAAGGCACAAAAGGTTTCCGTTCAATGTCTTTTTCCTTCATGTTCTCGATTGTTTGTGAGCATGACGCCAAGGTTCGAAAATCAACCAAATCTGTGCATATTTACTATTATGCTACAATCTGATTGGTCAATTTGTTACCGTCAAATAGCTTTTATACATATGCCGGATATTTGTTTAACCTTGTCAGTCAGTACATCTTAAGAAAACCAAAGTCAAGTTCGACGCCGCTAGTTTAATCAGTGCATAAAAAGGGGACATATTATAATTTCAATGGTCGGTTAATTTCTGCTGAATATCTTAGATGTTGTGCGATTTTTGTCAAATTTGGTAAGGGACTGAGCAACTTATTTTAATTCTGCAATCTGATTGATTGATTTATTCAGCTCAATATCTACCAAAATGTTTACAGAAACTTGTTAACCTGGTCGGCATAGCAACTACATCTTATGAATATGGAGGTCAAGTTTGGCATGATCTGTGCGTCGGTACCACTATACTGCAAACTGATTCGTTTATTTATTTTTGCTTATATTTCTGATTCTTGTCAAACTTACTTAACACGGCTACAACATATAAGAACAGAAATCAAGTTCGGTGGTCAACGAAATCCATACATAATTCATTCTTTCACTACTTTTTAATTGGTCCATTCTTCAATAGGTTCTATAAATATCATTAGTATACATAAGTCAACAGGTATATGCAGTCAGGTGCATAGTAGACAAAAACAAATAGTTTGTGAAGTGCGAAATCTTGATTCGTAAAAAGGCTTTTGACATAAAAGATGTTGAATAAAACAAATTTGAGCAAAATAAGAACAGCATTGACAAACAACATACGGGGAGCTTTTAGATCTCATTATAATCCGATTGGACATGGTGAGTTAAATGGCCTTTAGTACGGCATAGAACCCGAATCTCACAAATTAAACATATAGCGCCACGCACAGAGGAAATTGACAGTTTGTGAGCTAGAATGACGATGTATCGTGACACAATAAAGTTACAGAAATTCAACATATAACACATCTCTTCTACACCATTCCTTGTTCCGTAACCATCACAGTCGTTTTATTAACCAAATATGTTTCCACAAACAGTAATTATGTCTGCCCTCCTCTCTCTCCGCTCTTGATAACATTTTACACCTTAACTGTCGCATTAAAGTAGGTAACAATGCGTGTCTTTGTTTTATATGACAGCTACTTAAAACGTCAGAATTACATTGAGCTTCAGCAGACATCTCGTAATGTGTTGTAATTGGCGGTTTTACTTGTATAATAGTGGAACTGTCTGGCGTCACGTGATCTATGTTTAAATTTAATACAGGCAATCTGTTATGTCTGGACATGATAACAGCTTGTTTATTTAGGTACGGTAATATCAATTAGATACTAACTACTTTATTAGGGACTTGAACTAGAGTTCGCGAGTGAAAATAACCAGAATAATGGTATAGTGTTGCATGTGAATATGGGTTACTATGATCGGGTTTAGAGTTCAGGGGGGCTATATACACTAGAAGTACTTTCTAACTCTATGTGATTCATAAACATCAACAGCACATGTAAAATGTTATCTTCAATTTATTCTGAATTCTGAAGTTTTCAATTTGGCATTTGGATAAAACTGAGACAAAAAATTAATTTTAGACAATGATTATCCTTATCTGAACTTTTATAACAATCTATTTTTTTATGAAATCCCAAAGCCTTAAAACATAAACGTATTTAAAAAATATCATGCTGAACAATTCAATATTGTCAGCTTTAATGTATAATATAAATACATGACCACCTGTTTATTTCAATAAATATTTGTAGAATTACTCAAAAAAACAATGACGTACTTAACCGAAAGTTGACAGGGCCTTTCAAATGTTTTTGTTGAGCATTGCTCAGAGGTAAATTAGATATGAATGGGTGATTTGTTTTCTGAGGAAGTCTTTTATTTTTTAATAAATATTGAAGTGTCACGTGTTGTTCAACTAAAAATTAGCTATTTTTATTTATTATCATAAGTAAACGAACTATGTATATTTTAGTTTGTTATCTACATTCTCTATTTTGTCGTAAAAGCGGTAAACGCCTTTTATCAAATTAAAAAGCTATTTTTCTTCTACCTGTGATTTTGTCGAATAAAGAGATTTTTTGCACATAATTTGGTATATTACAGATCCTATTATATAGGCATATGATACCATCCAGGTTTATTATGAACACACGAACTTATTCTGGGCCAGCAGATGTGTTTATACTGGGCTAAACTACGGTATAGCCCAGGTTTATACGCTTATCGCTTACTTGGGTGATGTGTGGATATATTATTTAATGGTTCAACTAGGTATATACTTTAGCGAGGGGGTTGTTAGTCAATTCCGTGATCTTTAATACATATGGTTTGGCTGGGAGGTATTAGGTTTTGGAGGTTTATCAAGCAAATTGCGTATCTATTCGTGATTTCGCTGTTCATGAACATCATACCTAAACTATCCACTCATTAATCTTTGCAGATACAAAAATTATTGCGCGGTTAAAAACTGCGATACGCATATAAATGTTTCTTTCTCTACAATAAATATATATTTATAAATATATAAAATGTGGCATACCTAATAACTTGTAAGAAGTGTCTTTTAGTGAAACCAAAAATCCCCTTCGTCGTAGAGCCAACCATCATTTGAGCTCCATAGAGTCATCCTCATATCGCCAATAGCTGAACATTTCGCTCTCCCTGATCATTAAAGATCATTTTAAAATCATGCCGATTGAAAAAACTAAAATTCTTCCCTCTGAAGAAGACCCCAAACATGCAGAAACGCTTAGATAGAGAGGCTATGCCGCTTGTTGGATTCAAACTCTTCAAACTTTGTAACCGCTAGGTTTCATTTGAGAACCGGGTAAAGGTTCTAATTCCATTTGTTTTCCAATATGACCAGCCAAGCACCCAGTTTGATAGTCTCTTTTTACAGGAATATCAAAAGCTTGTACCTAAAATGTTTTCTCCTCTCCCAAAAAGACCCATTATAGCATACAAGAGAAACAAAAATCTAAAGGACCAACTGATTAAGGCGAAACTTCGCCATGTATCAGACAGGTTGTAACTCATTCTCTTTAACAGACATATACATTCATTAATCCCTGTATCGCTGAAATACTTATTTGTAGGCTGATTTCTTCGTAAATATGTCATATATCTTGTTAGCTATAGAAATATATATATATTTCTGAAAAGCACTCACACTGACACAGGGATGCAGATTATTTTAACTCGATGAATTAGTTAATGTTCTATAGACAAGTTTTTTTTAATAGATCCAACAGACAGCTCGAGATAAGCTAATGACCATCAATATGGTGTACATAGTAATGATAAACTGGTAACCAACAAGATATTCAGTATGGCTTAGAACAAAAATCAGCCTAAAAGCTGTTATTCCAGAGATATATAAAGTAACTAATGAATAGATCCGCTTAAGAAAAACGGTGTTTCAGCCAGTTTCGCATTAATCACTAGGTCCTTTAGATTTTTGGTTCTGTTGTGACAGTTGTGTGCCTCAATGAGTCTTAGTGAGAGAGGAGTCTACATTTAAACTACAAGATTTTGATATTCAACCTGTAGGAGACTAGCCAACTGGGTGTTAGGTTGGTCATATTGCAATCGAAATGAAATGGAATCATTTCTTTTTTAGACCCTTTACATGGTTTCCAATTGAAACCCAGTGGAAACTATGTTTGGACAGTTTTGATCCAATAGGCTTTTCTTTTAAACGTGTCTGCTAGGCTACCCCTTCAGGAAGAGTTTGTGTTTTTCAATCGGCATGATTTCGAAATCATCTTAACCGAATAATCGGAAAAGGTAAATGTTCAGCTATTGGGGAATGAGTTTTAACTCAATGGGACTTAAATCATGGATTCTTAGCTCTCATCCGAAAGAGAATTCTGATTCCACCAACATATTGTTTCAGACACTTCTAACAAGTAATGAGGTATACTACATTTTCTTAATAACAATTCAAGCTGTCTACCAAACAATAAACATGTCTAGTTTGTTGCACAACAGAGGAGACCATATCTGGTATATAGCCTATAAGTATATAATTTGCATCTTGCCTTCGTACATTTTGAGGACCTGCCTGACACTGTTACAGGGCGATTGTGGTATTTCCGTTCAGAAGTAGGATGAAGTCCTAGGTGTAAATGATAACTGTTTAGTTGTCTGACTCATTTGGGATTTTAAATCGACAACGAAGTCTCCAAGTAAGTCGCCTAGTAGTTCCCCTATATCCCCTTGGGATCAGGGCTTAAAATATAAGAGCAAATCTGACTGAAGGCAGCAAGAGTCCCAGAATACTGGTGAAAACTAATTATTTGAGATTTAATGATATACGGCATTAAATAAATGAAGAGAGACAAATTTGCTTGCCTGCAACAATATTTAAATAAATATATTGTATTTTCGTTATTTTGGGATAACACCTTCTTAGTTTGAAGGTTGAAACCCGTCCGGGAATTGAACCCACAACTCTCAGTTAGGCACCAGCAATAAATGCCCGGCCAGCCACCTAGACCATTCATTATAGGAGGCCGGTAATTACTGCTGGCGATTCGGTGCCTAACTCCCAAAATAACTAAAATACTGTTAAACTTCACTTTCTAAAAGACACAAAATTATTCATATGTACGAATCTTGGCTTTATTTTTAATATTGTTAATAAAGGAAATACATGAAGGCCAGAACCCATGAGTAAGACAAGGGACGAACAGTAAGTAGTAAATATCCACACCAATACCACTACGACAATCCTATTGCATTTATAACGAAAATACGGTGCCGGTAAATGTTCACTTTGTATTTTGACAAGTGTTGTACTGTAATCTTATTTTAACCTTTGCAAGTTCTGTAGTATTGAAGCTGCCATCTCACAGATATGTAGACAAACAGCAGTGCTCCTTGGGATGCTGTTAGACCGAAGTTTAATTGTTCACAGTATATCTTTACTTAGAGGTGGAGCTTAAAGAAATAATTCTACGCAGTCTACGGAGAGTTCTGTCAGATTGTGTGTGCTTCAGTTCGCCAGAAGTTCTTTTTCGACAGAAGAGCTGTACACATCTGTATAGAGAAGCTATGTTTAAGAAAAACAATTATGGTCGGCTATTCTGCTCTTGCGGTCTTAATAACTGTGTACTAATATATTAAGTTAATTTTAGGTAACTTTTATTTCCTCTACTTTTGCTGGTAAAGAGGCAAATATTTTAGAAATGAAACCTTTTGTAAAATCATTTTCGTATATAATATAACAAATTATATTAGGTTATAAACGACTTACAAACACCAAAATAACAATTTCAAAATATAAACTGTTTTAACAATACTTTTTTAAATAGTTAAATGTTATTATAAAGTCAGCAAAACGGTGTTGAGAATTCGACCCTTGTTCCATTTTGTAACCTAGAAGTACCGTCTGTCTTTTCAACGTATAGACTGAAACTTTGTGATAAACCATCTTACCAGTAAGTCACGAGGCGGCGCTTTGCTTTTAGCCAGCACAGTCACACACAAAAAAATGCAGCAACTGAAAAATTTTAAAATGTTAAATGTGGTTCAACATAAAATAAAACAATTTTTGGATTTAATAATAATTTTATTTGCTAGTATTTTTAGAAAAAATCCAATGGGTGACGAAGGCTTTCCTTGACGTCAAGGGCAACTAACAAAGACAAGACAGGACAATCACAGGACGTGGAACAAAGACATCACAAACAGCTCGTCTTGATGTTGCCCCTTATTTCTAGTGAGCAGCAGGCCAATAGGACGGTCCTTCCCAACCTTCCGCTACATTTTAATTAAGTAGATCGATTTTCTAGTGCGACATGTGACATTCTCACAATATTTGTACACATTTGTTTCCGTTTGAAAGTAAAAACAACTTGTACCGTGTGATCTTGGAAGAAGGTTTGTTGCCATTAGTAAAGGAAAATAGGTTGTTGTTGGTTTGTTGGGGTTTTTTAAGTTTGTTTTTTGGGGTGGGTTTTTTTTGGTTGTATTTTATGGTAGAGCCCGCCATGACTCCAGTCAAACGTGAATATAATTAGGAGGGAAAGATAAACAAAGCCCTAGCTGGTTTTGAGGTCTCTACTCGCCAAGCTGCCTGAAACGAATTGCTTGTGAAACATTATATCACTGCATCTCTCTGATAGATTACCCTGATACAGATATTCGTGTCCGAACTGATATATCCTGAGCAGTGCGACTGGTTTGTCATTATGGCGTACATACTTCATGTAAACAAAATCTCGTACATTTCGCAGTCTTAAGCGTATAGGATTTGGCGGACAGGTGACTAGATTTGGATAGTTTATCACGCAAATCTCGGATCCCTTCGTGATTTCACCTTGCATGAACGACATGCCATTTTCCGTCAATTCGCTCAGTTCAAAGATTTATTTACTGTATGGTTCATTGGAATTAAACACCATTTGATTTTTATGCTGCGTTAATCTAACCCCATCTCAAATAGCCAAGATACCATAGGCATATATTATACTATACGGCTATTTGGAGAGCATATCTTGTCATGGAATGGAGTCTTGAAGATTTAGTCCGGGGAATCTCGGCTTGTTTTTTTCAAAAGAATATAATTTGTATGTAACTCCTGCAGGCAACTAGACACACTCCAAATTCCCGTAAATAATAGTCCAGTCTGATATTTTCTCCAAAAATGTTCTAACTCGGTATGCCGCGACATAAGGCGCTCGAAAAAGTGTGGGCTAAAATAGCATACTGAGTTATACTAGATTGAAAATTGCCGGGCGATGTGTTAATAATTCCATCACATGAAACGATAGGATGCCCCGAAGCCGTATACTAGATTCAGCTGTGATATATTGGTTACCTCCCTACAAGATAACCAGTATATCGAAGGAACTAGTACTTCAGACAAAACTGTCCTCTTCATGACAACTCTTGGAATATTAAGCCCACAGACACAGAAGTTAATTTATTTTATATACCCTTACATATTAAATCACATATTCTCAACACGATGTAAATTATTGTTAGCTTCTCTTGAGAAGTATTGAAGCATCTGGAACTTTATTTAGAACCTGGGGTTTTGTTATAGATTTTAATAGATCTTCATACCCTCGGCCTTTTTGATCAATTTATCAAATAAAATAAACAGCCATGTTACAATTTGATAAAAGACAAAAGTGAATTTCTCCACCGGGATGCGAGCCCTGGTATTACTTTCTTATAAGGACTGATCTACTCAATTCTTTTCATCTCAATATTCACATCCTCACAGTCATAACCATGCTCTAATTTGTTGATTGGTATAGAGTACCAACAACACATTTTAGCACTTATATGTGAAAATTGTTACTTGTAGGTGAGAACATTTTGCGCAGACATTGATGTTTATTTTGGTTACATCATTTACATTTAAAACTACTCCTAAGCCGGGACCAATCTCGTGCATTATCTCAGTTAATTTTCACAGGTATCACAACAGAAAATAAATACCAGTGGCAATGAAATTGTGTCATGCTCGCGCCTATTAGGATAGATGATTCAAGTTCTAAGTGGAAATAAATAGTTTTACTTGGGGTTGTTGTGATAGAGTATATCTGTTCCCGACATCAGCATCATTTTTTCTTGATTTTTCCTCGGTTGCATGCATATGAGCGATATGGACAGTCTGGTGATAAAAGAAAAAAACTTAACTTCTGTCTCGAATTAGGCCCACAAATTCCGCAAACAGAAAAAACAAGAACATATAACAGTTTAGTCCCAAAAAAGTAGGAATGCATCATCTGTAAGATATTACCGAGACGATTTTTTCCAATATTACAAACTACGGTACAAACCAAAAATAAGCCTGGAAAAAGAAAGTCGCCTTGACGTACCTCATAATAACTGGCACCAACATTCGAAACAGCTGATGGCTAACAAATAATATATACATTTATTTTCAGAAAGCCAATGCTTTCTTTTACGTTGACTAAACAAAAACAGATCGTAAAAAAGTTAATCATTTTAAATTATTAAACTTATAGTATTATTTAAAAGCACAAGAGTGTGAAATGGTTATATTTAAAGACCTCCATCAGTGTTCGTTTATAAATAATTGGGTAAAGTAGCATGAATGGCAGCGAAGATAGATTAACATGGTAAGCCTGTAAAAAATATTATGATTTCTCTCAGAATCCTAACACGTGCTATCAGGGGCTGTGAATGTAATAAGAATCTAAGCTTTGGTATGTTGTATTCCACAAGCTGTGCCACGGCCTATTAGCCCTGGATTGAACTAGGAATAAGTATCTTGACGCTGGCGAAAAAACACTTATATACACCAATACAGCGGGTAGTCTTAACGTACGCGATTAACACTCTGAGGCTGCAACGCCGCTGCTATGCAGAAAATCCAAGATGTAAGGGAACTACTTCGTTTTGAAATTTGCAACCATACAAGAAGTTCTTTAAGACTTATTTTTGAACAGTGGAACTGCAACGGGTGTTTTATACCCTCGGCAAGCTAACCATTCCAGACAAGTTTACTCTAAAAATGTTTACTTAAAAAGCGAGTGTTACACAAGCTATACACAGGTTTTTTCTCAGTTTGTCCCAATTTTGGCTACTAGTTCTGAGAATTTTCCATTCAATGGCTAGAACTAGTGCGGAATTTAAATCTGATATATATTTGTTTAGTGAATCTGGAGACGCTTTATAACGCTCAAATCTGAAAGACACAAGAACATTGGGATGACGACAATTTATTGAAAATAGACCAGGTCAAAGCTATTCAATAGCGATTCGAGCTGCAATGGATGTGCTTATAAACAACGAACCTCTTCAGAGAATAAGGAATTTACCAAGATACTGCATACGTTTAAAAGGCTGAATTAATCCGAATCCAGACTGATGGAAGGAATGCGTGTTTCATGCGCTCATATTTTGTTTATTGTTTTGTATTTTATGAACGTGGAGGGACAGTACTATTGGCCGTCCGTCCAAAGAACATTCAGTGACAGAACTCTAGGGTTCTTGCCAGAGAAATGTCCTATCTCGTGCAGATGTTCCAAAATTCGACCCGGACACGAACTCTTACGACGGTGGCAGGAACTCAAGTCGCCAGAGGATGTACATATTCTTGAGAACGCCATCGAACAAGGTCATCGGTTCAGGAGAGAGTTTAGTTGGGGTCCCAAGGCGACTGTCTCTGGCAGAGACATGATGTGTATGGGGCTCAGAGAAATGCCTCCATCAATACCAACAGGTTTGTAACAAACATGTCCATCCTCAAATTCCATGCCCAATAAACAGTCATTGTGACCTACTTAATGGCGATAACTAATTCTATCGTAATAAGCTGCCGGATCCGGCTTTCCGGAATCACGTTGTTTTAGATTTTAAACTGTTTTTATAAATGTATCTGGCAGACATGTATTGTAACGTTTCCGGCAAAACCCTACAATTCAGGGAGATTAACTGACATTTGCATTTACCGCTGCTTTGCGGATGGTGTAAATACTAAATGTGCATTTATGAAAAATAAAGCAAAACTGCTTTATAATACACACTTCATTTGTGATCAGATTGACAAATATTGTCAAAGTCCGTAGCAAAATGCAAACTTAAACTAACACTCCAACAATTTGGGAAACCTTAAATCGGCCCTCCCAATAAAAGTTAGCTTACCCATTGGGAAGACCCCGTTTGGGTCGTTCACCCCAACAGCACATACACATGTCTGGTAGAGATAACATATGTGGGAACATTCGGCTCTACCTATCTTGGGTATTTGGGAGTATAATGTACAGATGTGGCAAAAGAAATACTCAAAAAGAAATTTTGAAAAATTGAAAATGGACATAATAGTTAGGAAATATTCCCCAAAATCTCGTCTTTACACATTCATTTTATTTATGGTAGACAGGTCAGTAACCTCTCAAGTAGTTAGATATATGTATGAACCTCAGAGATCTACCTGGTAGAAATTCAAACCGTATGAGCCTCCGATATCTATCTGATAGATATACATGTATTTATTTAGCAGGTTCATGTCTGCTTTCAGACTTCTGATAGAATCAGTAGACTATAAACTTTGGTCGGTTAAAGTTCTATAGCGCATAAACTTGCTTGATTGGAGTTGCAGAAAATAACAACTCTGGTGTGTTGTAAAAGTTCCTCACAAATGCAAGAATGTTCTTTGATGCTGCCGGTCGGTTTTAACAGATGTCCGAATTAAATGCACGATCAATGGCTTTATCGTCTGCATAATTGACCGGCCATATGCTATTCCTTCAGCCAATGATGCCTAGAAGAAAATTATTGTAGAATTATTGATAGTGGAAATTGTGTTGAAAATTAAGTCGTACTGACTCTCTAAATATATCTTGCCTTTCCATTTATTGGCGAGCAGTCACGACCAGCCAGGCGGTTGTGTGGGGCATTTGCCCGACGGGCTTGGTATCAGGTTTAAAATGGACCTCGGCGAGTCCACTGAGTTGGATTCACCACATGTTAATAAATAATAGGCCTGTATGGATGGTGTTTTTGGCTCGAATGGGTTTACACATCCAGACCAATCTTAACTGGCGAAAAGAGCTATTTCTATTACATGTCAAAATCAAATTTTAAGACAGCGATCTTGCCTGTTGTGCTGTGTATACACACTGTTTCTCAGCGTTTCTCAAAGTAACACACTGCCCACTTAAAATTAGTCTCAAAAACGCTGTAATGTATTTGTGTGATTTATGTTGTTGTTTTGAATGGTGTTGTAGTTGTTGGTGTGTTTTTTTTTTGTTGTAATAACAAGTTTTAACAAGCTATATTAAAACAGCGCTAGACCCCTATATAAATTAAGTTATCGCTTTTTATATTTGATATGAAGGCGGTTTCATCCTATATTTTACTTGGATTTTGCGTGTTTCGTCGCAGTTAGCATGGTAAGTATATAGTCAATGAAATCCACCAGGCTCTCTATTATTAACAAATACCTTGTTGGAGATTTTCCAGGAAATTCATCTGTGTTTTGGAGGAAAGTGAACTTATATTATAGTCTTAGTTTGTGTAATACTAAACTGGCTTTACCGTTAGACATCCTAATGGAAACCCTTGGCAACTACCGAACCTTTTCTGATATCAAAGTCTTACCGAGTGATGATTTACTTGTTGATTAAGTAGGCACGGCAGATTTATTTTCTACTGATAGTATTATTTCACCCAAAGATGTCCTACCGTAGATTTACAACTTGACGGGAAAATATGGAAATATTTTTGCCAGAGAATTTGGCAAGCTATGATGAAACTTTAATTGCGTATCATCGTATGCAGCCACACACCAGCAAACGCTTCAAAGTATCTGTCATAAAAAAGTTAACCGTTTTTCATCTTTTCGGAAGGTTTTATTTTGTGAAAGTTTCGATTGAAGCGTCATTTTTCTTTGGACTATATCGTTTGTTACTTATCTGATTAAACCTTTGTTCCTCTCATTTTACTTTACCTTGAAGACAATCTTCAAGAATCTTCCTCCAATCTTGAAAATGTTTTAGAAATTCTCGAAAAACATAAACTCATGCCAATATAATATAGCCTTACATTCATTTCAATTGCCATAAAACCCAGTAATGTATTGGGTCCCCGCGGTTATTAAGAATAACTTCATCTAAAATCGATTTGTTTAACAATACAAGACACATTGTTCGTTTTTTACCTTACATTACGGGAAGACCAGTCAGTAACTGTGCATGTCTTTCATTTTACCTTGCTGCGAAATCCAATTAAAATGGTTTACGCAATTCATTTTATGTTACCTGGAATAACTTTTTTCTGCTTTACTCTCGGCAAGGCTGGTTTGTAAATTCATCATTTTTGTACAAACTTTCCACCTCAAAATAACTCAAATCGACAACACTTACTTTATTCCCAAGACGTTTAGCAGCTCTTTGATCATCCGGGACGTATAGGCAGATGTGCGCAGATGGTACATGCTTTCTGGAAATTAACTAGATTTAGTTGTTGATAGAACAGACACGGGTAGAATGGTAATCAGATGATAAGGTAACTTCACTTAAAGTTACCCTCAAGCCCCACTACTACCCGATAAAAGCTTGAATCAGTTGCAATCTAGCTATGGTTAATTCCGGAGAGCACTCTTTGCCCGGCAGGTAGAGATTTACAGTTAGCCGGCTTCCATGGTATCGTTTACTGTCAGTGAAGAATACTAAACTATTGCAATTTTCTCCTCTTCGCGTTTATACCATTACCTCAAGGAAGTGAAGTGGCCACAATTCGCATATCAGGCCACGTTTGTCGGCAACAATCCGCCGTATATGACTTAGCGGAAGAATAAAGAATGCTTGACGGAAGAATAAGGTAAACATCTTATCCAGTTGAAAGCCTCTGAAGGAGTATATCTTAGTAATAAGTTATTAAAAGACATGCCAATGCCAATGCCAATGCCAATGACATAATGTTTTCTCTAAACCATTCATCACTGCCATCAATTAAAAATAGTTCATATTTAAATGAATTTTCAAAAAGAAAATAAGTTTCTTACATTTCTCCTTTTTTTTCGTATCAATTCCTTGCTCAATTTTATTGTTACCAATGTTATGTATTGAAAATTGATTTAGATAGTTGTTTGGGCGAAATGTGTTCTAGCGAAAACATTTATTTACTTTCTTTGCATTTGTCATTCTTTTAGAAATTAAAGTTTAAAAAAAATACCCAAACCCTTACATATGTATTTTATGATCGAATCCCGTTAGATGCAAGCTCCATAATAAAAATGCATTTTCATTTTTAAAAATAACTCCCCATATCGAATGCCGTTTGACAATTGCAATATTGCAATTTATAACCACATTTTGTGAAAGTGGTCTCAACTTCATATTGCTGAAGGGTCCTCGTTGTTTTGAAACATCACCTTCAGCTGTAATAAGTATTATACTGCCTGTGTTTAGTTTGTCCTAGAGGCAAACTGACATTGAAACCTAAAGGAACTTAACAGACTCGATATATTTTACCTCCAATTAAAGATTCCTCATGGTTTTTAGATATATATGTTGTACTTACACTGGCTGAACTAATTGTATATACGAATTTCTTCCATAAGTTCATTTTCTTTCAGTTAATGATGAAATGCATGTATTTAGGAGAACACACACTTGGCCACGTTCATTGTTTGACAACTAGCTGTTACCAAATAACAACAGTTCACCTTCGTGTTAAGTGAGATATGCAGGTGTCATTGTAGAATGTGGTAAAGTGTAGTGTAGTAAGCTGTTTCCGTTTTTCTGCAGCATACAAATTTGTCTCCGCACTGAAACTTTAAAATCAAAGTTTGGTTTATATCAAGTTGCTTAGCAACTGGTTTTCTTTTGATTGTGTAAGCTGTTCAACAGATGTAAAATGCAGTAAATAAAATATAACATCTAGCAGCTACATGAAGCGATGTTATCACCGAAAAGCATGCAGGAGCAAAAAATTAAGCCGTACAAATAGAAAATATGTGCATCATACAAGAAACAAATTAAGCATTAGATGTCCCGTTTAAGATCATGGGGCCACAAAAGCAGGGGAAGGTCGAATAGAAGAAAAACATAAAACAGAAAGAAACTCATTTGTGACATCGCGACGTACATCAATGGGTAAATGCTTGTACATTTTTTAACAACCTGCCACCGAAGACCAGATTTGTATATGTTGTTGTTGTTGTTGTTGTTGTTGTTGTTGTTGAATGTCACAACATTGTGCCAGTGAAATATTTTCGGACTATCATCTAATCAAAATTGATATACCTGGCAGCACCGCCCTCTTCTTAATATCTCCATATTGGCTTTGCATATTACCAAATACTAAATTCCTTATACCATAGTTACTGTTAAAATAAGTATGGTCCTTTTTCTTTATTTCAGATATCGTCCGACTTTCCATGTTTGGTGAAGAGGTTTCCACAACAGCAGACAATGAGCGCGTTAATGACGACCAATTAAATCGTCCAAGTGGTATCAGAGCACGTGGGACCAGTCTTCAAACATCCAATCAACTGTCAACGATTCACAAGAGTGCTTTTCGCGGGAATTTAAATCTGATGGAACTATCCATTGTTGGGAATGATGTGAAATATATATCTCCGTCGGAATTCGAATATCTGCCGAACCTTGTGTCCCTAAATTTGAAGAATAATAATTTAAAATCTTTACAGCCGAGGACGTTCCGTGGTTTAGTTCAACTTGAAGAACTGTCCTTGTCAAACAACGACCTCTATGAACTTCCGATAGATCTTCTTGACGATGTTCCAATGTTAAAGAAACTATCACTCGACGGCAACCATCTGCGATCATTGCAAATTGATGCGTTCCGTTTTTTACATCAGATACAAAATTTAGATCTTTCGTCCAACGACTTGACGTTTTTACCAAGATCCTTGTTTTATGGTAACGCCAATCTTACTGAATTAAATATCGATGATAATCTTCTGGAAGATATAAGATCGGATTGGTTCTCACAGTCTATGCGTCTGAAAAAACTATCGATGAACCGAAATGGCCTTTTTCGCTTAGATCCAGAGAGCATGACAGCTCTCCAAAGCTTGACAGAATTGCACCTTTCCGGAAACAAAATATCAAAAATCGCCCACGGGACTTTTCATCACACCACAAGTGTTAGAATTTTAGATCTTAGTAACAACTTAATAAAATCGTTACAAGCCGGAACTTTCCGAATTGCCAAGGAATTGCGAGAACTTAATCTGTCAGGAAACAAACTAGTCGAAGTCCGGGCTGATTTATTTGGTCCATCGTCTGCTCTTACATTATTGGACCTTTCTAGGAACAAGATTGAAATTCTTATCAAGGAAAACTTTTTATCCTTGAATGAACTGAAAAAACTCGATCTGTCTCAAAACAGCATTGATACCATAGCTAATGGGACGTTTTTAGGCTTACGCAAGCTACGGGAATTGAATCTGGCGCAGAATAAAATTAGTGTTGTTGATACCAGCTCGTTTTCAGTATCTGTAAGCAGATATGTGTCTCAATTAACCTGGCTCAACTTACAGCATAATTTATTAGATGATATATCTGATCAAACATTTCGGACAGTTCCGCATTTAAAATTTCTTAATTTAGCCTTTAATAAAATAAAGTCGGTCAGCCAAAAATCTTTTGCGTCACAAAAACAGCTGAACACTTTGCTACTGAACAACAACCTGATAGCTGTTATTCCGAATGGAGTGTCTAGCAAACTCAAGAATGCGCGTGATTTGAATCTTGGATACAATCAGTTACGTGCTTTATCGAATTCCGCTTTGAAGGGCTTGGTAAACCTGAAGGAGTTTAGCGTGCAAGGAAACCGTTTAACCCAAATTTCGGCATCGGTTTTAGGGGAAGTGCCAGCATTAACAAGAGCAAACTTCAGTGGAAATTCCCTCCATTACATCAACATGAACATTTTTGCTAAAAATGCTAAACTGGTTCACTTGGATTTAAGTTGGAATGTGTTAACTGGGATAAAAGTGTCTCTTAAGAATGAATTAAAACTGGCCCACCTGTCACTGGGGAATAACAAACTCACTACATTACACAGCGATATCAGTGAAATAATGGCCACAGAAGGTGTCTTAACTCTTGAAGGCAACCCTTGGCGCTGCGACTGTCAATTATCCTGGTTAAAATTCCTCGTGCCAATTTGGCAACTAAGTTTACACAATGGAGATCTTCTTCAATGTCATCAACCACGGAAATTCTCAGGCAAAAAGGTAGGTTACCAATTATTTACTAGTATTTATATTATTGAAAACAGAAAACGTAAATATTTTACTAATTCGATTAAAAACGTAAAGGACGCAGGGGTATTTTACGGAAATATGACAAACTAACTTTGGCCTATATGTAAGAAGAATGTTATTGTGTATTTATATAGTTTACTTCAAAATAAACCACTAAACGTATTTGAAAAGATAATATGGGGGACAAAAGCCCAACGGAAATAATAAATTTTAAAAAGTCAGCAAAAAAATGTTTTTAATTTATCCAATTAAACGCTCCTGTATAGAAGCTTGGTAACAAAAATGTCTGATTTTCTCCATTTTAATTTTTTTTAGATTTTGTCTCTCTCACAGTCGCAGTTCAGATGCAGCTCTAAGGGATCTGATAATGTCAGCCCGGTTGGATCGTCTGCACGACGTTCACCAGTGAAGGAAAGATTCAACTCTCCTCACCAGCACCAACAAAATCGTAAAAATGAATATGGGTCACGTAAATATGAGACCCATTTAAACAAGCATCAAGCTTCAACTCCTAAACCAATTCAGAAAATATATCGGAATCAATTTTTAAATACAAGGTCACCTCAGATACGACGTAACTTTCCTTTTGTAACGTCTAAACCTAAAAGTCCATACACCGAAATTCAGGCTGCAGAAAAACATCGAGGCATTCGTCCTAAGCCCAATATACTGCTCAACCGTCGTAAATCATTTGGACATCCCGTAGTTGATGGAAGTAATATCAGATCTACTGAATCTCCTTCCACAACAACTGCAACCCCAACTACCACTTTCCCAGATCTTCGTTTAAATTGGTGGAAAACATGGACATTCGCTCCAAAACCGGTTCCGATAAGCACTTCCCTGTCACCAGCTTACGCTCAGATTCCACTTCTCGAAAAACTGAAGCCAGCTTCAAGAGGCCGGTCAAACGTCTACGGAAATATAAAAACATTAAGGGATAATCCATTCCATATACCAACTAAAAACGGAACATTATCACCTCGTACAATCAAATCAGCTGTCGTTCCGATAAGAAGGCCAATAGGGAGAAGTTACTATCATGACACACTAAATCCAGCTCGGTCCACTTTAAATCCCAGACGTGTCACAACCACGCTTAGCACACGATCACCAACAACACCTTCAGCTCGCAGCTCACAAACAGCATCACATGACAACCAAAAAGTAATCAACGGCCGTATAAGTAAATGGTGGATTCCTCGCCCAATTTATCCAACAAGACTGTCAACACCCCTAAGTCCTAACACAACACCAGATCCAAGAGCGAAGTACGGGAAGTTACAGTATCACACAAATCCAAAACCCCCACACAAAAACTCCCAGAGGAGGCAAGACTATTTGCCAAGGACCAACCCACCAAATGTACTGGTGACAAAACAACCCACCCATAACCAAGAAACATTGCCGAAATTAGGCAAAGAAGTTGGATGGGACCCCTATAATTCAAAAAGGTTTGCTAATAGCAATTCGTTTAATGTGATTCCTGCTGACGGGTCGTCATTGTACAAAGGTAAAGGGACACCGCCTCCTTATTTCAGAAATTCTGCTACAAGACGCCCAGTTTTAACAACAACAACAACGACGACCATAATGCCTTTCAAGACAGCTGATTTCTCAACGCCTCCAAAGGTATTAACCTTGCCGTCCACAGCTTTCCCAAGGGTAACTAACAAACGAAATCATAAAAAGAGGAACATGCCCGAAAAGACATCTCAAAGGGGTTCTAGAGGTAAACAGAAAACCAAAACTAGGAAAAGACTCCGGCCGCCAAACAAGGTTGACCTGGACTGTCCTACTAAATCCCAATGGAGAATGCATTTTGACAAGGCGTTAATAAGGTAACTGTTGTTCCAACAAAAATTGACACAACCTCACCCATAAAATGTGATGTATTGAGAAATTTGGAACGTGCATTGCTACACTCCACACAAACTGACCATATAGCCAGAGGGTGTCTACACATACATAAGTATGTAACGGTGCCCTATTGTACGTTAGTTCAGGACAGAGGTGAAAATTCCGATGTAGGCACACCCATTCCTATCTTTTCAGATGAAGAAGACCCATACAATAAGCATGTGCCTGCACGCTATTTAAATGTTTGTTTGGGGTTTAACGTTATACTTAAGGTTATATCACTCATATGACGACGTGCCAGCCAAATGGGTGAAGGAAACCAACGTCGATGCCACTGCATTAACAAACGAAGACCAGGCAGGATTCCAAGATGGAATCAACTGGTTAATGGATCATAAATTTAAAGGAAATCGATCAATATACCATGTACCAAATCGCTTAACGTATTTAACCAGTCAAGTGAACTTGATTCGCTAATTTGAATATTGGATCCCTTCTGCCAGTTGGCAAAAAATCGAACGATTCACCTCGAATTATAATTTTTTTTTTTTTTACAAATTTTGTCAAACTGATAAAGAAAAATATATTGGTTAAAAATAAAACCTCTTTAAAAATTCGTCTACTACGTAAGTCATAATCACAGCATTCAATGGCATCAAAAGGGTGATAAAACGGGAGAAAACGAGTTTCTACTGACCTCAATAAAATTGCATACACACTTTTGAAAGATAGTAAATCTGAGAAAATGACGGTCATAAATATCGGTGCTCTACCTGAAAAAAACACTAATAGTCCGTATCATAGTGTACTTTATCGTTATTTGTTTCAGGAGGCACAAGTCTGAGGTTAAAGATTTCCACGTGACGATACTGAACTCGAGGCGCAAACCAGCCTGCAATGCTGTCCTCCTGTCTGATTGGTGGATTCTAACATCAGCCTCGTGTGTTGAGAAGAACCTGGGAAATCCTGGTAAACTTCAGGACCCAGCTTGGGTTCCGAACCTTCACATCAAGATCGGTCTTAGGGAACTAAATAAAGTTGTTGGAATTGTTGTTCATCCGTTATACCTATCCCGTAAATCACCACAGCACAACTTTGCTCTTCTGGAGATGAAGTACGAAAGTTTGATGACAAAGGTAGCCACGCCTCCATGCGTTCTCCCGCCGGATTGGTTTCAGAGTCGACCAGCGTGGGTAGTCCCAGGCATCGCTTCGGCACGATTCGACAAGAAGAAACCACGTTCAGATCTTCAAACCGTCTCAGTGAAAGTCTGGGAAACAGATTGTGCAAGAAATCCAGTGTCATGTTTGCGAATACAAGAACCAAAATTGACGGCGCCATCTGCGTTCACTGACGGCGCACCGTTGTATCTTGGATACTCAGAAACAAGATGGAGTCTCGTGGGAATAGGGACGTCAGCTCAAGGAACGGCCACCTACGGACAATATTTGCCAGTTTGGATTGTGCTGGACTGGATGAAAACTGTAATAGTGGACTAACCTTGTTGAAGAAATGTTTAAACTTGTACCGGATTTTAAAGGATGTTTTTAAGTGCGCATTGCAGTTTCTTCAGATAAATATATGTTGGTATATTGGTGACAACTCCATAACGGCACAAAATTGTTGGAGTACAATGAATATTAAACAAAATATAAAACAATAATAAAAAACAAGGTATTCAAGCCAAGGAAAAAAATGTTCATATTGTAGACAAAGTTATACATAGAAACTGCACAATATGGAGTGAGTACAAGAAAATCGTATATCATATCGTGCTATAAACAATATGAATGAAATATTAGGAAGAAAGGCACCAGTGTGTCGCGGTGTTCGATATTACTTTCCTGTATATAAGATTTTGGCAGTATAGTCTGTTATAGTTATTTAGAAATGGTATTTTACGGAACTGTACAGGCAGAACCGGGTAAATGAACTTTCTTTCAAGTGTGTGTATATAGTATGTCAGTTTTTGTAGTCCCCTAAGTTTGGTATAAATTATCGAAGTCAGATGGAAACTTCAGAGACCACTTGTGTAAATATTTTTAACAAGAATAAGTGTAAAGAGAGGTCGACCAAACATGAGACATTTATGCGTTTTTTTACAGATTCACGTGAATTATAAATGTTATTCTCGACACATATTAAAGGTCATTCGTAAATTCAAAATCCAACTTTAAAGTTTAAGTGAAATTTAAAAAATAATTTTAAAATAACATGAAAACTAGCAACTCTGTCAGAGTATTGAAACGATCGAGGGTTAGTGAAATCTGGGAGACGCTTTGGTATAATGACGTAACTGAAGTTAAAGGGGAAGACCACCCAAAAACCATATTCTATAAATAAGTAAAACTTTTTGTGTGTAATACAATACATTAATTTCCATTTTCATAATCTGATCGTAACTCGGGTTATTAAAGAGGATCACAAGAACCAGTTGAGTCATCAAATCCTGTGTACAGCAGACTTCACTGATCTATATTGGATAGTTCAAAGTTGGCTGACCATCCAGAGGGCAGGAAAACTTAGCAGCACAGGATTTGGAAATTAATGTATTGTATTACACACAAAAAAGTTTTACTTATTTATAGAATATGGTTTTTGGGTGGCCTTCCCCTTTTATATGATGCTAAACTACGTAACCAGCTAACATTCTAAATAACCAGTAAAGTAAAGTAAAGAAGAGCTTAATGTCGCAGCTATAGTGATTCTACACTTGTTTAATACATAACTTTAAAATAATTTCTTTAAACGGCAGTTTTAACTCCGAAATTTGAGTGACCTCGGCATAACAGATTTCGTCCACACCTTTGTTAATGACTGTCAGTAGGAGTCATAGTGGGGGCGTGAGTAGTCCGTATAAATGTGTGTTCTATTACCCTCAAACATTTTTCTCCATGTCTACTGTTCAGTTCAAATACACACCCCCAACGGCCAGGCAATTGATCTGTTGGCCTTTCGCTAATTGGTTTGTGGTAATAGTCAACAGGTAGCAGGTAGGTGAGGTGAGATAATCTCGTGGATCCCTTCCGCCCTTCGATATAAATAATCTTTGACGCACTTATTTTCAATTTAAATCTGAAAAAACATTTTAAAATACGAAATTTTTTTATCAAACTTTTTGCATTATCAAGATTACGAAAAGAATATTTCAGAAAGGCAAATTAAAAAGGCAAAATGTTACCCTTGACTAGCGTCCTTAAGGCATAAATACAACTCTGTTTATAAAAAAGACCGTTTTGCCTTGTCAGATACAAAATATTCCCAGCAAATAAAATGTATCATGGTCACCTTTTTGTTACTGGTCAATCATTATTGAACATAAGTAGTCTCCCTTACATGAATAGGCCTACCCTAGACGAGCGTAAGGTTATTGATACGACAGCGGGACCGGATCCAACGCCCACTACTACACTGCCGACTTTTGTACCACACATCACTATTGATATGTAACATGTCTTATTATTTTAAGTTTGCATATTCAGCTGTCATGAATATCATCAATTTACAAACCTCATCTATTTCTATACTATATGTATTCCTTAAATGTAGGGTACACGAAATAAGCAGAACGGCTTAATGTGTAGTAAGACATTAATATAATTATCATTATTAAAAAGACTGCTTTGCCTTGTCGGCTGCAGAATGTTCCGAGTGAGTAGGCCATAAAGTGTATAACCGTCTATTACGGTCACCTTTTTGTACATGTAATTGGTCAATCATCATAGACAACACAAGAGAGTTACAAAAGTACTCTCCCTTACATAACCGTCACTCCCTGGTGTTCCTGCTATCCTGAAATAATGGCCCATTTCTGGTAGACATTTCTTAGGTCAGATACAATATTCAATTGTTTAGGCTAATTTAACCAAAGCGTAAAAAGGGTGATATAATGTAATTGGTCAATCATTATTGACAACACAAGAGAGTTACAAAAGTAGTCTCCCTTACATAGCAGTCACTCCCTGGTGTTCCTGCTATGCTGGAATAATGGTCCATTTCTGGTAGATATTTCTTAGGTCATATACAATATTCAATTGTTTAGGCAAAGTTAACCTAAGCGTAAAAGAGTATTAGAAATGATAGGGCCACATAATTAATACCACATCTAGAGTTAACCAATCCATAGGGTATATAGATAAACCTATGTTCAAATAAAGACAGCCATGGTTTGACCTAACCACCATACTGACAAATCACCACATGCCTAGGTGTATGGCTTTCTTGAATTAGATATTCATCACACGTGTTTTTTAAACAATTGTATTCTGCAAGTCTTTTAAATTCAGTTGCAATTTAAACAATATAAATGCCATATTGTGGTCATAAAATTCCACTTCAAGCGGATATCTAAATTTTGTTTCCCTTTTATAGCCACGTGCTTTCGTTTGTCAGGGGACGGCATAATGATAGCCTCGATAGGCCTATTGCACATACGATCTGGCTGCGTAAGATAAATATGAAACAGATGCTATTGAATATAACCACAGAATCTTACTCACACTGATTTAGTCTAATGTCTTACTGAGCTGTGCAATAAAAATGAAATGGTACACTTCCAGGGATTGCATCCAGATGTTCAATTAACTTCCGATATGTGTAAAAACATATTGATGATGTGGGTCGATATGCTGCATTAAGTTTTGTGGGTCAACAAAAATTTATTCAAATCCTGGTGGTAGATGATATTTTGTTTTTTATATTTTGTTTACTTCGTACTTAACGGTTTATTTCAACTCTATTTTTACCGACGTGCTAGACGAATCAGTATATAAACCCACCCTAGGCCTCGCTCACCCACGCTATATCTTAAAACAAAAATTTCACAGGACAAGACAAAACAAGACTCAAACGAAGACGCTACACCGTGTCAGCATAGTGCTGATCCTTGGCACTGGGAAGAGCATGCCAACATGAGGCTCCGTCTAGTCATCAGCCATAATATATTGGTATTTTAGTGTTATTAACGTCGGTATTTTATTGTTTGATGTCATCTGTATGAGGTAAATCTATTGCTTGAAGTCAATTCCAATAATTATCCTATAACCATGTGGGGTTTTGAGAGGGTGGGGGTGGTATTTTTTTTTGTTATGCTAGAAAATATTGTTTTATATATCAGAACAATAAAATCATATCTGCATTTATTTATTTACCTTGGCAAGTATATACTAAAGTACCGGTAGTAAGAAATGTTTCAGTCCACAGCACTGAATAAAATGGATGAAACTAGCCGCCAGGTGTTTTCTGTTTCAGCCAACATTAGCTAAATTCATGTTAACTATGATTTGTTTATGTTGAAATATCTTTTTATCATTTTAATTAAATTTTAACATATATACTTCGGGAAAAACTGAATAAAATAAAATAAAATGAGATCAAATGTATCGGAAACCCTAGCCTGTTTATCAAAATCTAGGCGTATTTTACCAACATTATACCATATTTGTCAGTGTACAATTTACACCCTGGTGTTTGTACTTCAGTTTAGAAAGACAAACAATACAATAACAATAACAATTTCCATGAAATGCCGGAACTTTGACCTCGTGCAGTTCCAACTGCAAGTATGAATACGAACATATGGACACAATGCCTTAAACAAAGCCTCCACTTCCACAGACGTTAACATGATGCTTTAACCGAGACGCATAGCATGTGCCGAGGAAACAAAGATGCTGCACGCGATATAATTAAGAGACGGTCTGAGACAAGGAATGCGGACCCCGCAGCCATGGAAGCAGCAGTGCTCTACATTCGCTCTCGATCTCTCTCCGCAGCATTTACCAGTCAGCCCGCTATTTATAGTCTGTGACGTGCAAGGCTGTTTGGTATGGCCAACACAGCATCGCCTCTCTCTAGTGGAAAGATAAGAAAGGCATAAGAGGTTTCGTTAACATTTTAGGGGACGTGTGCCATTTTCTCAAGGACCAGAATTTTTATCATTTTAAGGCGTGTTTAGATTCAAACGAAAGCTGAAGTCATCGGATTCTAGCGCAGTTTATCGGTAAGTGAGTCAGTCTGTGTTAACCATGGCGATATTGATTTCTCTGCCAATCTGCTCAGTGTAAACAGATCAGCTGTGTGCTTGACAAATATGCATGCCTGTATGTGTTATGTTGTATTTAACTGCTACAATGGTTGAATACTTTGTTATGTTTTTAATTACCCAGTTGACATATATAAATAATTCCGAATATTACACAAATTATAATAAATGCTATCCTGTTACCGGTATCCCAATATTTTGTTATACCAGCATGTTAAGCAAGGTCAAATGGCGGTAGCCAATGTAGGGTAAATATCGGATAGGGAAGCCTTATATAAACGGCTAATTATCAAAATGGATTATTCAGTCTTCATGAAGCGAATAGGATACCGGGAGCATGTCCTGGTACAAACTTATTTCACACTGCCCAATAAAAACCATGTGCTCGGTCCTAGTTTACTACAGGACTACCAGAGCCAACTTGGTGTATTCTCCTTTCCCACGTGGTTCAGAAGCATGGCGCCTACTAGAATCCTCCAGAGATGCCTTGTTGCCATGGTAACACTGTATTAATGCGCGCCGTGAATATTTCATGCTAGATTCTCTCTTTATACTGGGAACTTATCTCAATGACAATTTCCAGTTCTTAATTCCCCCAAAAAGTAAAGATGACGAATAGTACAAGCTGGCATGTCCATCGTTTTTACGACAGCGGTGAAATGGAATATTATTTTGAAGAAAAAATAGACACTTAAAACCATAACGGAAGTTCCTGATGTTGGAAATAATTCTGGTTTCGTTCAAAATTGATGCACTGTAATACAACTAACATATGTTTTATTTAGGATTGCAACTTTCATTTAGTAAACGCGGTGCTAGAACAAGACGATAGAAAAGGTCATAGTAAACGATTTGATCTTTACTTGACCTTTTAATCTGCTTCAAACGGTGTATATACACCAATAACAGAATGTGGGCAAATTCACACCATGAGCTAAGGATTTTGTCGTACTATTTCATCGTAAACTTGAAAACCGGAAAGAGACTTATTAGAGACCACACGCGATCTCACCACAGATAAAAGCTGACTCCAATCTATTTATGTGTGGTAACCTGGCAAAAAGGTTCAGAACTCGAAGCACGTTTTGTATATAAACATGATATTGATTGACCCTGATTGCTGAATGAGAAACCAAAATAATTTTAACAGTAGATTTCACACGGTTTGAAATAAAGTTATTTATATTAGTTGTGACTGGCTATATTTCTAGGATTATGTACCATGTCCCGACATTCTGTTCTATTGATTGATTGATTGATTGATTGATTGACTGACTGACTGACTGACTGACTGACTGACTGACTGACTGACTGACTGA
>JARFOD010106337.1:0-14424 GCA_031763545.1 Mopalia muscosa
TACACTGTTTATTAGACTGTGACACATACTAATACGAGGCTCATAAAAAATAAACAAAGAAATAAAATAATCAAAAAGCAGATTTGTCCCTATCTCGAGTATAGGCTTACTGCCATACACATCTTCTGGAACTCGAATTTACACAACACTGTACTTCAAATCACACGGCTTTTCCAAACAAGCCTGCAAAACCTATTTCCGTGATGTTCCTCCTTTAAAATGTATATTTGTTATTCGTGAAAACCACACACAGCTTTCTAACAAGTATCCATCCACATGTTACAAAAATGTCCATTGCGTTAAATATCAATGAATGCTTGAGCTGATCATGTTGAAAGACTTTCAGATACCACACGACATAAGACATTATAAATTAGTGTTTCAGCGATACAACCAGGAATTGCCCTTATTAACACTTGGACCTGTGCAAAGTTATGTCTATGGCATTACAAGCAGCGAATCGCCTTGACAACAGATTTGTCAGTCCAATCAGTGGCTTTCCAGTGAGAATTCATTGATTGAGTTTAATATTCGACCCCATCATGGCTAGGCCTAATTACAAGCGTTTCCAAGTTGTCTGAAGAAATTTGGTTCCATGTTACATGCAATCCGTTCTCAACTACAGCCTTTATATTTCAGACAATTACATGAAGAGAGCATATGTAGAACTGTACATTTCCCATATGGTCTGTATAAACTATTCTTTCGGAACTTTTAGAAAGTACACCAAACAGTGATGCCGTACGTACAACTACATATGATCCCACTAAATTGTTCTGGACATTTTACTAACAAAATGTGGGTAGCCCCACGTTGTTCTGTGCTCTTAGAGCTTTGACACAAAAAGAAGCTGGTCTGTTCTTGCTTATTTTGATGGTCCTGCTTTGTCTTTGTTTTGCCATTCTCGTCGAAAGGGGTTTTGTTATACATTGGGCCGGTAGACCGGCAGTTGCGTGTATACCATACGTCGTTAAACCCCAGACAAACAGCATGAATTGGTTTGGTATCCTTTAACATTTTTGACCAAACTGTTTAAACAGACGTAGTTTGTAAATAATTTCTGTAAAAAAAATTACATCGGTGTAGTACAAATGTTCTATATCATGTTTAGACCAACTTTTTTTCATTATAGATTTCCGGTTTCTGAAGAGAATCTGCAATAAGAAATATTTCAATAACAATTTGTTTATTGCAGGAACGAGCCAAATGCCCTAATGCTCGGATATTGGTACAATTAACACAAGTACATAAATACAGTAGTAATACAATATAACAATACATCAGGCGGAAAGTACCATTTACTGTGTGACACAAGTTCGACACATAGCTTTATCGTTGTATTTAAATACAGATTGTAACGAACCAGTAACATTTGAGTTCAACAACTTGTAACATTTGTATTTTGTCGGAAAATAACAAAAGTATTTTTTAAAACAATACTTTCGTAGTTCGTTATATACAGCTCAGCATAACAAGAAATGGCGCTCATCCTTAACTGATTTTGATTAACAATAAAAAACAAAATATTCTTATAACATTATTTAACCGAACACAGTTCACTTATTCATCCCCTCCATAAACTATCCCATTCTTTGATATATTTTATTTAAATTAAGGCACACCGTTATTCAAATCCAATTCGGTTAATTGATACATTGTAATAGTATTAAAAAGTAAAAAGGCAACTTTTTGAAAAGACACTTCTGTGTACTCAGAATATTTAATCTTTATATCTTAATGCCAGATATCCTCTCTTTTGGTCTTTAATTTTGAGCCCACATAAATGGCTATGATGAAGTGAATTACTGCCTTTCGATGGACTAAATTGGTTTTATTATTTCGCACATATTGCTCTGGTAGAAGGTTCCATGGGCCAGGTTTAGGCACGAATCTTTAATCGTTAGACTAATGGAGTTGTATTAGACGTTAGCACGAAGTCTAGACCAGTAAGCTCAATATCAGGTCAGAAATCAGTCTAGGTACCAAAGGTTATGGTCAAAATGATTACTTTCCCGATTCCTGAGAAATGTCCCAACATAATTGAAAATAGGTTAACACTTCGCCTCGCGGTGAGTCACGTTCTAAAATTATAGTATAAAGGAATATTCCAAAAATCTGTCTCACATCAATCATTCAACAAGATGGTACAAATTGACGGCTGATAAACTACCAGAATGTGCCATAGTCCCAGGAATAAGCCAATATTAGGATATTTGTTCATGATTATTTGCGATAAATTTTCATTTCGAAAATGAAGGAAAAGCCCTATATTTACACAGTGAACCCTCGCATGTACATACATTTATTAAAGCCATACTTATCTAGTTTCGGTCCATGTGTAATTATAGGGAAAAATTAACTTATAACAACAGGAAATGAGCTGAATATTGGTCAAATCAGATAATACGGCCATCTCTGCGAGTCGACAACTTCATCATGATATATCAAATACCAGTTTCAGCTGAGTATTAAAGTTGGGGGTTCCTTAATCGGTTGTCTTAATCGGACACTGTTAGCACTTTCCCTGTTTACTTATTCGTTTGAATTTGATTTATTTCCAAGTTCGAATGACAAAATTACAGCATATGACGATTTTTTTTGTGTGTATTTTATTATCTGTTAACTAATTATTCATGATTTTATCATTTGTGTTATAAGACCTGTAAGTGAGCCGAAGTCCTGTTGTGCTCTAAATCGTCATATAAAAAAAAAATTAAATGATCTTTTTGATATTTATATACTTTGTCTAATTTTCAGTTGTTATTTTAATCAACCCTTCGTCATATAAGTGAAATACCCATGAGTACGACGTTAAACTCCAATCAAACAAACAAACAAACAAACAATAAACCATTTATATAGTGCACGTACATGTAGCTACGGTTAAAGAATTCTGCGAATTAATTTGCATTGAGTATTGTATTATCTGTTTTCTTCTTCTTTCTTGTGGGCACACAAAAGGGATATTTATACATACACAAACTCTTCTCTTAGCTTTTGGCCAAGCTGATACCATATGACATCTTCTTCCTTTTTTCTTCTTAATGGGACAGGGGAGAACTTTTGACTTTGGTTCTGAAAAACTTTGGAAATGTTTTGGAAAACCTGTACACCAAGATATGCCGTTTTAATTAGTAAAGATGTGTTAATATTGTTAAGCATCCACATGAGTTGTGTGCCGTTCTCCTGGTTATCGGACTTTTATCAAGACTTGATGCATACTATAAACATCTACCAACATGTCACTCTTCTTCCTCGTATGCCTTACAGTAAGCTATACTGAGACTAAACCGATATATTTATAGTGGAATTGTATTTCATCTTATGTGATATTAGTAGGCATGGTCATTGCTTATATAACAAAACATTTGCTGGCTTATACTACGAAATCCTGCTGAAGCTAGGTCAACAATAATGAAATGACTCTGTGTTAAAAGAAAACAGAGAAACACAGGTTAAGTATTCCTGTGCCATTTACATTAGATCTCCTGGCTTACATCTGAGTTTAATAAATGGGTCGTAGGTTTCTTTCTACAAAAATAATGTCTCATCTAAACCCAAGTAACCAAACACTGACTACTACGTTTTACCGTTTTAAAACAAGTTTACACCTAAAACAGATACATAATTTTAAATTTGTTTACATTGATTTCATTATTTAAATAGCATGATTTCCCAAAGAAAATACTTTTTTTCTGAAATCTTATTTTCAGATCAGTCGGTTTGTGAGTAATAGATCTTAGGTTATATCAGCTGACGGGAAATATAAATGTTTAAGAAAACTGTTTTCGATATAATAAAAACAACATAATCTAAATTGCATTACACTCAGTAGGTTATAAATATTAAGCAGTACGTTAAACACCCAATTAAAAAAACTGTTGGGATCTATATAAAATATCGATTATCTCTGCTATCTCAAGTATTGGATCACTGTATTTTAGAATATTTTAGCCTATGTAGTTGATTGCATAAATGCAGGCACTTTATATGGAACACTTTTCTTTCTCGTGCTATTCTAAAGATGAATTTGTGTCAGATGGCGAAAAGACAGGCCTGTTTTATCTTAAGAAAAACATAAATCACACAAATTATTCGAAATTAAGACAGCTCTTACTCTACCTTTGAATTAAAATTATATTGCACGAAATATCTGAAATCGCTTCTCCAAGCTTTCTCACTTTCAAAGCTTCTAGGGTCCATGTTGCCCTATTGGGCGATCCCTTTATTAATTCACAAACGCACACAATTTATAAGGAACATTTCACATTTTCAGTTGTGCACTAGTTCGATAGTACGGATAAATTTGCGTCAGATGGCTAAAAAAAGGTATTTTTTCTTACTTTGGGAAAACATAAATGACACACTGTCAGAGCTTCCACGTTACTCTGTTGGACTGGGATTGTCCATCCATGTATTAAGTCACAAATGATGACAATGCATATGGACATTTCATATTTTTCGCGTTATTGAAGGGTTTAGGATAAATTACCGTCCGATAGCTAAAAAGTGTCATTTTTCTTATTTTGGGAAAACATAAATCACACTAGTTCAGACAGTTCTTACTCTGGCTCTGAATCCAAATTTCATTGCACGAAATAGCTGAAATCACTTCTATGGACTTCATCACTTACAGAGCTTCCGGGACCTAGGCACTATTGGAAGAATTGTACACTATTTTCTCCAACATAATTTAGCTATTTGTCGCCAATTTATCCTTACCATCTAAATAGTGCAAAACTAAAAATGTATATTGATAGTAAAACAGCATTTTGTAATACAGATATTCACCTGTGTCAATCAAATGTCAATGTTCGTTGGCAGGAGGCAATCTAGAAACAAATACAGGTCAATCACAGTAGGCGGCCTGTGCTGAGGCATATAACAATCATCAATAAGGACTTATAAAAAAGTAAAGCTGTCAATATATTTGGGTTTGTCCATTGATAATTTGCTTTGATAAGCAAGCTGTGCGGTAATGGTCATATGCATTTGGCGTCAATCATCAAGACGCCAGAAATACATCCCCATGTAGCGCAGCTTAAGCTCAATAACCAGAACCAAGACACTTGGTATAAATCAAACGTGGCGCGCTTTATAGACCCTCTATTGATATCTTTGTTAATACACCAAATGTATATGACATTTATTCGAGGATTAACGTTTAACGTCAGGTTATTTCGCTCTAACAGCCAGTGACTAACACAACTCCGAAGACACTGGCAACAAAACAAGAAAAGACACGATGACCCACACATCCAAAGTTAAAACCACATATCTACATATTTTTGTCCATTAGCTTTGGGAACGTAAGAAACAAGTAGCTTCACCCCCAAACACCAGCAATACATGGGTGGCAATTATTACTTAAATTCGTTGCTTTGTGCTCAAGTACATTTTTACCGTTTGTGATAGATATGTTATGTCAAGTCCCGAGAAACATGACGTATTGAAACATTACTGATGAGCACCTTCAATATTTAACCAAAATTCATGACTGACACACACACGTGAAACTACTAGCCTGCTCAGGTGTGCTCAACACGCCAGTTTCCTCGAAACAAAGACATCTTTTTACTTTAGGCTTTACATCGACATTTGCAAAAATTGCCCCAAAAGTTGTTAAAATTAGTCAAGTAAATCGATTTGCACTTAGGTCGGTAGTTTTGAAAGATTTAAGCAAAGCTGCCAGAACTGTCAAATTATTCTCAAATAAGTTGAATCCGAAGCCAGCCTTTAAAGAAGATTGACTGCTGGTGTAATGTATGGAGCTGGAATTATTTCAAGGTCGCCAATCTGTCGCTTTATAGCTGTTGTCTGATTTTTTTTAACGTTAACCCATGACATTTCTATTCCGGTTTACAACGACCCTTATGCTCTCATAAAGTGATTTTGTCTCAAATAAACAACGCTGTCAATACCGATGGCATATGGGAGCTCGTTACTGTTCTGATGATGTGGCAGAACCCTCGCAGAATGTATGACCTACATGAACTGATTAAAAAAATTCGACTTGATTAACCAAAAAACAGATGGAATGTCTTTAAACTTTTTGTATAAAATTGGATCAGTAAAGCTAACTTTGGAGGTTAATAGATCCGTTATATGCTGCTTATTGACTTTGCTAAAAAGGTGCCAAAAAGAAAACAAATGCCCCAAACCTTATCAAAGTGTTTGTAACTTGAAAGAATTTAAGTTATCAACATACCAAGTCATTATATTATATATTTTTGAGGATCGAGTGCTTGTATGACTGCATTCTGCTAGTTATGTATTCTATTGTACTACTGTGAGAAATCAGGGACTGCATTCAAATATTGTCCTAACTTAATAAGTAAAAGACACTCATTTGGAAGCAGCACGAAGTCTAGACCAATAAATTCAATAACAGGGCAGCAACCAGGCCGAGTTACAAAAGGAACAGTGCGAATAATTACTTTTCCAATTTCTCAAAAGTAATCAATATTCCTGGAAATAAATTGTTTGCTTGATCTTGGTTTCACGTGGTGCTTCGGGGTATTTCACTTATATGACAGCGGTGTACTTCTTAAGAGTGTATGGCAACAAAGCCATAATGTTAAATGTGATATACACATGCTGTTGCAAAATACATGTTTCTCTAGGCCAGGATAAATATACTTAAATTATAATACATTTAGCTCGAGGGTTCTTGGAAATAGAAGCTGTATATACTTATGGTATTTTGGTATCTCTTAATAATGCATGATGTATTGTTCATGTAAAACTGTATACCTATTCATAAAGGTCATCCTCTGAGAAAACGATAAACTCTATCATGTTGTTTTTAACAATTAACAGCAGGTGTGTGATCACACAGAACAATAATTCTATATAACGACACAGCTGGTGGATATCGATAAATGTAGGATAAGCACTCTCCCTATAGAATCCGTAACTTAACGGTACTTAAAAACCGAGCAGCGCAAATTATGGTCAATTAAACCTTGTCTTAGCTCTTATAAACTAATCAAATGAGACATGGTACATGTCTGTGATATTGTATTTGGAATTAGAATGCAGAAGGGACAAGTAAGGCGACTTTTGCTGTATATTGTAACAAACTTTCGAAGAATAACTTACTTCATCGTCAGGTATATTGCATTTGTAAAGAGGGTTGTAAGTTCATTCTTTATAAAGATCGAGACAAAAATACAACTTTGCATATCTTTTCTTCTTATTGTATGTATTGTTGTCTCTACTTCAAGACAGCTCATCAGGAAGAAGGTTGTATCAAAACTGTGTTCACTGGGAAGTGATACGATAGAGTTTATAAATCCATACCTCGGACTTCCTGTTGGATAGACTGATGCTTGGAAAGTATATTAATTGACGCGTTTACATCACAGAAAAATCGGCACTCTTCCGAACCAGACCCACTAGTTCTGCCATTGCTTCCTAAATTGCTTATAGCAGAAAAGAATGCTTCAGATATACCAAGGCCTAAAGGTATATCAAGATGAACGCTAACGACAGTTTAGCTTGGCGATTAGCCACAATTTTGCCGCTTTTTCATTAATATACGCCAATGCCCCTGTACCCAGTCAAAACAAACAATCGTGTCTTCATAGTACAGTCTGAATCATTCCACACACTAGAGGTGGAGGCCGACAACAGTTAAATTACACGATCAAATCTATTAACGAGCTGAAACACTTTGATAAAATTACAGCACCAATTGTCCTGGACTCGGATATCCACTCTGAAGTATGTGGAATAGCTAACATTTATCGTGTAAATACAGACAACCAATTGAAGGTCCTCTAAGCAGAGAGACTTTCAATTCCTGCTACACCCGTGCGGTTCATGTGACATTTCATCAAATTAACGAAATCAGACTAACTCGGATTATTTAACAGAAACTTCTAGGATAATAAGTTTTCGTGCTGGGAATTGTAAAACGAATGGATTATAAACTTTTATATCAGGAAATACTCTTTTAATATGCACAGTAACTCATCACGTAGACTATCATCAGATATAAAACTTTAATTTTAGCAGAGAAGAGGTTCCAGCCGGTTTTATTTGTTTTGGATTTAGGGGGTTAGTGCATAGTATTTACGAAAGGGGGTCGTGCCGACAGCCAGAAAAATGGTGAAGTGGTCGCCCCCACAAGTATAGTCACGATCAGCAGAGCAGGAATGTAACATTTCCGGTATACCAGGATAAATCAACACAGGTAGTAGTTTTCCTGTAAATTAACAAGACGTGTGGCTGAACCATCGTTGAGAAAAACTAAACCGTTGTCGTCAATAAACTGTGTTTCCATCGTGAGATATAACTGCGTAAAGTACAATTGTCATTGAAATGACCACAATAAAATACTTGAGTATCATAATTCTGTGTCAGGATTGTAAAATCAAAGCTACGAATTATATTACACATATTGTGGAAAGGTTCACCTGGTTCACTTGTCGAAACACCGTGTCACACAGGACACAAAGAGAGCAGCGTCCTTTATGGATTAAGAACTGGAACTATATCTGTATAGGGTTAAGAACTACAGGTTCAACATACAATACATCAATGAGATTAAGTTTTCGATTTGATTAGCTTTAGGAAAGCGTAACACGAAATACGGATTTGCTGTATTTCCATATGCACTATTGTACATCCACATGATCAGGCCAAACTGCAGGCGTGGGCGATGAAACCAATAAACCGTAATATGATGGAGTTTTTTTCCATTAAATTTACTCTCAAAAAAGTTTAACGCGGTTATGGAAAATAATTTCGAGAAGTTTTCAAGTGCAAACGCTCAGAATGTTGAGAAACACAAGGTTAATACAAAATTAAAATAAAATAAAGCCAAATATGGATTTGTTATTCGGAATAACACATAAAACACCATATCATAGTTTTAGTTTTACTCCATGAAGTAGTTTGTATCCCTTAATATTGTATGTACTGTGAAAAACAATAGTGTGTCAATCGTAATCTGCTTGATGTGGCTTCGACGTAAATGTTTCAGGTCCCTCTGGGTGTGCTTAATGCAATTACTCCGCTTAGTTGTTAGCAAGTCTAGACAACCATCAAGATAACTAATTTGTTGAAGATAATCATGCCGTGTTGAAGCTTTTATTCTTAGACGTGTCTGTAACGAGATAAGTTTATATTCTTTTTTAGTCACGGATAGGCTCACTTTTTAGATTTCAGTTTAAGGCATTGCGATACGCTAAATGGACATATGCACGGATCGTGAGATATTACGTTATCTTTGCCTTTGCCGTCTGGACCACTTTCTAAAAAAGAGCCAATGTATATTAATTTCTCGTTTAAATCATGTAACTTATTTGGTGTATGCGAATCTTCAAATCATCTCTGTGAAAAATGCAGTTTATTTGCCATAACACAAAATGCATGGAAAAAAACATAAATTATTGACTATAGGCAAATCAAATATTTGTTTTTTTCGTTTGGGGTTTAACCTCGTACTCAAGGGTATTTAACTTATATGACGACGGATTGTCCACTTCGCACTTTTCTTTGCCTTATTACAGTAAAAAACCGGGATGAAACCTAATAGAAACCTCCCCCGCAATTGCTGAAGCTACATCTTGTGACTCACACATATACTTGATGGTCGACGAACGGACTCGATCCAGTGAACGGAACATTGCAGTAGGCTTAGAAAGCGCACTCGTTAACTGCTAAGTCAGGGCCGCGGGCCAAACAAATATTCAAGTTGAGGGACAACTAAACTCAAATTCAATAAGTTTAACAACTTTCATTTGTTAACAGTCGCTAATCAAGCTCTATATATGCACAAATGCTTAAAACTCTGAGAGTAGTGGGATCAGTTCCCAAACAGGTTTCAAGCTGCAACATTTTATGAACTAAATTTTTCAAACTAGAAAAGCGTTACGCCAAAATGACGAAAATACTGTTGATATTACCTTTCTGAAAGACACAAAAATTATTCAATATTTTACATTCGATTGTTGGTTTATTACGTTACATACTGCTGCCCTCGAGTAGTGGGATAGCATTAGTGTCGATATGTAAGTGTAACTGGTTACCTTGGTCAACTAATTTGCGACCTACATGCGTAGTTAATATGAGTGTAGGCCAGTGCTGAGATTTCGCACTTATTGCAGTACCAAACAATTACGACGCAGACTATTGTGGGCCGGTCTTTAATGTGTGAATTAATGAGATTATGTCAGAAGGACCAGATTTTTTTTCTGTAAGCCAGACATTTGTCTGAATTCCAATAGTTATTATCAATATAATAGCCATCTTGGGATTTCTATAAATCTCCAATGAATTTGGATACCGAGTAATTATAATTTTCCCATATCGAAGGGAGACCGAATCCACATGCTTATCAACATACCTAGAGTGATGTGCACTAATATAGACCAATCAATCAAATAAACGCACCCGAAACCTCACATTGAAGTATTTGATGTAACTGAAGGTTAAATTAGTTTTATACATATGTTTTGATTGGAAACAAAACGATACCTCTCATCTACATGTGAACAACACACATACTTGCGTTGCCATTTCTATAGTACTGGCGGTTTTGTCTTCACAAATTAGAATGCTTATAACCAGCAATTAGACTGTCAATGTTTGTATTTGATAACCCGCATATGTTACAACATCCGATGCGCTTAGCTATGTAATGGTAATTATTACATTCAATCATATCATACTGATGCACTTAATGATAAGAAATGAATGACTGACGTTTGAATGAGATTTTGGAGCGCTGTATATTATGAGGTACACTATTCTCGATAAGTTATAATATATGTATCTGGCCCACGGTAGTTACAATAAATTATACCTAAATATATTGCTGGTAATCCAGTAATATTTTCTAACAGTACAATTTTTTATGTCTACTGTGAAAAGAATGCATGGATTTAGACCCTATATAGCGCGATCTACACGTCAAAGGAAGCCTGCTCTGCTATTTGTGCTTAATTTATAATTATTTTCCAGCAGGCAAGTATTCCAATTAATGGCCTAAATATACTGACCGAGATGGGTAATGATTCATGAATAATTATCCAAATTGCTCTCAATTCTGTCAAATCCTGTATTACACATAAACTTAAAGGGTTGAATAAATGAACACACGATTTGTTCTTTTTTAGCTTTATTGATTAATATATTTTAATCAAGAAAACGACCCAGCGTTTCTATTCCGCTTCCGACATCCGTATTACGGTTTATAGCCGTTTTGAACCGGAAGATTCACGGAGTATAATTATAATATATATAGCATTTAAAAAATTGTCTTTCTCTTTTGTAGCTTCCTTCTGAGCCTATTTTATGAGACGCACTTAGTTTCCTTTTCTTCGTAAATGGCAATTTACGCCACCTGTTGCCGATCTCATGCCATTGAAACGATTCCAAACGTTGCGTCGATACATCGATTTTAATGATATTATATACGTTATTATAAAATTAGACCTGTAATAGAGGGCATCAGAAGGAACATGGTCAATCTAGAACATGAAACTCGGTTTTCTATTGATGAGATGGTGGTTCCATACAAAAGAACTAGGGCTGGGAATCGGCGTCAGTACATAAAAAGCAAGCCCCACAAATGGGGATTCAAATTATTTGGTATCTGGATCATCTATGATTCTTTACCATATGCAGGTAAATCTACATTTGATGAGCACTCATTCACTAATGAAGAATCATCTTTAGTGCAAGGTTGTCAAATAGTTCTAACATTATATAAGTCTATTCCAGATAAGCGTAATTTCAAGTCTTTTTTGACAACTTTTTTTTAATAAGTTATGAGCTGTTGAAATATTTGAAAACAAATTCTGAGATTTATTGTATTGGTACACTGCGTGCTAATCGCAAACGTAATCTACAATTGAAGGATGATAAAACTCTTGAAGGTCGTGACAGTTATGATTACCGTACTAATTCCGATGCCGGTATTACTGTTGTAAAATGAACTGATAACAAATCAGTTATATATTCTTGCAAGTTCTTTTGTGGGGATAGAACCCCTGGGCACAGTCAAGAAATACGATAAAATTGCCAAAACTAAAGACATCGAAGCAACCTCTGAAACATACATACGTGGGTAAATTGCTATATTGACCTGCGAGCATTATCTGCTTTCTTTCAGAGTATAGCAGTGTGATAATAAAGGTTAAAATTGCGCTTCCGTTGTATTCTGGATTAATGTGTGCACCAGAATGTACTTTTCTGTCATCCTGTACTCCCTTTCCCAATGATAATGGTTAATGCTTTATTCTCCAGGGTTCGATTATTGTTAAACAGCGGTATGTACATGTACAGAGCCAAAATAGTTTGCTGTTTGTTTGATTGGTGTTAAACGTCGTACTCAAGGGTATTTCACTTATATCACGACGGACAAAAATACAGTACATCACAAACAAATCTGCTTCCCTTTACACTTTTAGCTCTGCGAACACCAGGGCAAAAGAAAGCAACCTCTTTTCTCGCCTCTTACGATCGACCGAAGAAGCTGAGGGAGAGCCAAAATAGAGTTCTGTTGGGAACTGCAAGACTGACGTAAGAAGTCCTGTTTGTTGAGATACAGGCTACTGATAAGGATTTAATGCCTTGTTTTAAGGATTGTGGATTTGATTTCAGATAAGTTGGATATTCCAAGGGGCAATGAATTACTGCTGTGGATGATACATGCGACTAGATTCCCGTATGAGCTACAGTCAGCAAAAACATCTAAACAAGAATCAATTTCAACTCAGGAATGGGACTTATAACCCTTCTCTAAATACATGTACATACATGTATACAAACTATATAAACAATAGTTCAAGACATATAGTAAAGTAACACATAGGCGCATACAAGCAACAGGCAGAGCAAAGATAAAACATGTCTCCACTTATCGGCATGCAGACCACCAGTGAAAACTATTTTTTTTTTTTTTACAGTTTGGAAAAACTGTTACGCAGTTTAGCTATGGTATTTATTTTTGATAGATTTTTTAAATATAAATAAGGTTATTAATTTACTATTGTACTTGAAACACGAGTAGCATATATAAATACAATCATCCCTCATTACATCATTGAATAGCCTGCGCTATAATGTCAACGTCATAATGTCATTATGCCATAACACTTGTGTTCCAATGCCTCTAACTTGTTTGAGTGGCATTTAGAAGTAGGGATGATAACATAATAAGTAAGACTTTATGGATCTTTTAACCTAGGTCTGTGTTTTCTAGATCTAGAAAACACAGACCCTAAATTTTATTGTACTTAAACTTGATGCATCACATCACAAGCGTTCAGTATGCACAACACATAGGTAAACAATCAATATTAGAAACATTTTCCATTTTAAACGGCCTACATGGTATAGTGGGGCGGGGTTCGTACCTGTCATGTTAAGAGATAGGCATTTGCTACATTGTCTGTAAGCATAAATTCAGATATACCAAAATTGTCAATTTATTGCTAAATCTATGTAATGATGTCTATTGACCCTTATAAGCTACCCTTGCACTTCATCCCAACTGGTCAAGTTTTTTAGTTATACGCCAAATAAAAAAATTCCGTAATGGCGGACGATTTCGTGACGTCATCATTTTCTTTGACGCTCATAAGCTACCCTTGCACTTCATCCCCACATTCCAACTAGTCAAAATTTTTGTTATACACCAAATAAAAAAATTCCGTAATGGCAGACGATTTCGTGACGTCATCATTTTCTTTGACCCTCATTAAAGCTACCCTTGCACTTCATCCCCATATTCCAATACAACTCCATATATGGTATTGTGATGGGCCCAAAAGTGCCGCCAAAAGCTTAGCGGTGAAAAATTTCCCCAAAAAGATTGTAGGTTTTTTAAAAAAAATGGTAAAAAACGAATTAGGTTCTTGAAATGTCGTACACGTATTTATTTAGAACTGAGCTATCAGTCAGTGAAATTCCATGCAGATTGATTTTGGTGGAGGGTGGTAATTTATATTCCTTTTCCAATAGGTTTCTTAAGAATGATAATAATTAAATGTAGGACCAATGACATATTCTGAAAGGAAGTGTTTATAGTTTTCAGAAAATGTATACCAATGTCAAATAAAACGATTGGAAAATATATTTTTTTGTCATTTCACTATAAGCACCTTTTCCGTCACAAATATCACCGTAAAATAATAAACACTGCCACCCTAGACTTCCAGCTGAGAATAAAAGAATCTATTCATATAGCACTCGAGAGGCCCAACCTAACCAACGGCCAGTCTTTCATACCACTTTTATTGTTTAATGTATAACAGAGCACAGCTCTATTGTTATAGTACAGTTAACCAGTATTTAACATTGCTGAACTTCTATGTTATGGTAAAAGTATGGTAATGTTTGTTTTCTCTATGTACTATATGTGTAAATAGTTTGGGGGGGGGGGGGGGGGGGTGTTTTTTTTTTAATAGA
>JARFOD010106359.1:0-15924 GCA_031763545.1 Mopalia muscosa
TGGCTAAAAGAGAGACAAAAGATAAGCTACTTAGCTTAAATTGTATCTCATTATGAATAAAATTCTTTATAAACCAACTAGCTTTTCAACAGTGTAGGCTCAGTGAAGGTAAAGGGAAGCTGAATAAATTTAAAAAGAGGGAATTAAGAAAAATCGACAGAGAAAATAGATAGATAAAAAAGAGAGCGAGAGAGTGAAGGAGGAGGAAGAGAGAGAGAGAGAGAAAAGGATGTAAATAAAAAAAAATTAAAAAAAATAAAAAAATTAAAAAAAACCCAAGAAAGCAATACATGCCAGACTAAACCAAGTTGGTTCATAAACAAGGAAAATGATGGGGAAATTATACACTAATACGTAAATGAGACAAGCAAATTTTTCTTCTTCAATTATTGAAAATATATAAATGAGTTTGACAAAAATAATTTGTCTTCAAATTTCGTTTTATTCCAATGTTTGTGATAAACTTAGTGAACGAACATCGAACACTTTGTGAAAACGTTGCAAGCAAAATTTGTTGTTAAAACCGGCATTTTGACAACCGCCTATCACTCGTCTATAAATGGTTCTATATACATTTAAATTAGGAGTTCAGTAGGCCGTGAATTCTACTCCTTTATGGGGAGAAATAATACGAAACTGTGCCAAGCTTTTCCATTAGGTCAACAGACAAATCTTTTCAATTTAGTCCGTAAGGTGCAATATAGATTTCATAAGATGTTAATCGTCTTGCTCTAGTTATCAAGTAATATATGAGGATGTTCCTAGGTACAGGTAGACCGAGGAATATTTATTAATTGTTTGGTGTATTTTCAGGCAGCTATAGGTTCAGTGGCATATGACACGGCGGTCAGGTTAAATAGAGGTGAGGCTGCCAAGGCCGAGGGACTAGAGGTAACTTCAAACTTTCTGTGTTCGATTACTGTATAACGCCGTATTTGATGGCACTTTCAGGAAAGTGCGGACTAAGTATTTTCGTTTTATGTTGTAGTTAAAAAAAACCCCATTGTAATGAACTTAAAAAAAGACGAAATGTTTTAATAAATTTAACTTAAATGTTAAATACAGTTTTAATAACTTTGGACTTATAAATAAACTATGTATATTGAAAAACTCAAAGAATAAAGATCATGATATATGTAAATAAGCAAATAGTAATAAGAATAGAAACAAATAAATAAATTAAAAAATCGAAAAATAAATAAATAAAAAATTAAATAAATAAACAAATCAATCAACCGATCATTCAATAATCAGCCAATCAATTATTCATGCTGTGATATTAACTAACAAAATAATATTGACAATAATGACAAATAAATAGATCAAAAAATAAATAAACAGATAAATAAAAAAATAACCAGATAAATACAAAAAAATAAATGAATAAATAAATAAACAGATAAATAAATTTTAAAATGAATAGATAAGAAAAAATAATAAATGAACAGGTAAATAAATAAATAAATAATCAGATAAATAAATAATTAATCAGATAAGTGAATAAATAATGAAACAGATAAATAGACAAATCAAGCACAATTATTAAACTTATTAAATTATTTAATTAACCAAATTATTTAATTAATTATTATTTATTAAATAATAGTAAATAAGTAAATAAATGAATATTGCTGTGAGCAGAAAAAAGCGCTCAGAACTCGAATACGTTGTACTATGTGTGTGCTAAAAATCGATGCGTACATTACGAACAACACGGGGCCGACATGGTACATTAAAAAAAACCCCCACGCTTATGCTACATCCAACTGACCCACGATATCGCTGAAAATATTGAACATATCCAAAACATTTCGATTGAGCCTACACATTTAAGACCGGGTGAAAAATGTCAAATGCAAGTCGAGGTACTCACAAATATGGTTCGTGTTAAGGATGATATAATGTTGATATGATCATATAATGATGATATGGTAATATAATGATGATTTGATGATAGAATGATATGATATAATGACATGTGATAATATGACGATATAATGATGCTATGATAATATAATGATGATTTGATGATATAATGATATAATGATATGATATAATGACATGTGATAATATGACGATATAATGGTAGATGATGCGATGATATAATAATGATATAATGATATGATATAATGACATGTGATAATATGACGATATAATGATAGATGATGCGATGATATAATGATGAAATAATAATATTATAATAATGGTGTGTTGCTATAATGATGATATAATTATATAACAGTAGGTTTTAAGCAATGTCTGATCACGTCAAATTTCGCATATATTGCTTCATTTGTTTGAGAACAAGGTAATATTAATCCAACACACGCCAAAAAGCTGAAATTTCAAAAGCTATGAAGTATGCTATTATAAGCCGTGTTGTTTATGGGGAAAGGAAACATTATAATAAAATAATTCTAGATAGATATCCTGTTATCAGCAGATATGTTAAATGGTGTTCAGAATGCATCGATAACATTCATAATTACTTTAGAGTTGATTTGATAACTGACTTGGCAATTCATTTATAATGATCTGTTCATGCAATATCGCTTCTCTCTCTAGAGTATTGGTCCGCGGCCGTGGCTAAGTGGTTAGTGAGTGCGCTTTCTAAAGCCAACCTCGAAGTACCGTTCACGGGATCGTCCGTCTGTCTACCTTCAGGTTATATGTTGTCAATAAGTGGAGTGACATGTTGTTCTGGTAGGGACGTCACAGACACCAAACTACGGCAAGACATAGCAAGACATGGCAAGTCACAAAACGGAATACAAAGATGTTACAGTCATGCAGAACAGCATCGTGTTTTCTCACAACTCTGAGATCTCCAAACCGTCCGTTGACGACCAAAAAGTTTATACCGCTGTGTAGCAATGACACACATTAAGCGGTGTTGTAATTAAAACGGGGTCTTGTAAGTTCAACCAGTTCCGTCTATTGGCAAAATGTTACAAACAAAGAGTCAAAAACAGAAAAAAAGAGAGAGCTAGTAAAAAAAAAAAAAAAAAAAAAAAAATACAGAAGAGAAGAAAACAATTCATACAAAACTTAACCAAGTAGCAAAATAAACAAGAAAAAATGACAGGGAAATTCTACAATAATATTTCAATTGGGAGCGATCCATTAACAGGTGGAAGACCCTTGGGTACGACGTCAAATCCCAATGTTACAAACAAAAACTATAAAGATTCCCTGTAGCTCAGTCGGCAGCCCTGTCTGCCAATTGTTTCGTGTTCGATACCAAGTTGAGACATCTAAATTTCTTCCCTTTATAAACCTAGCATAAAATACCTTCTCTCAGATGTCTGTATAGGCTCCTCATAACAATTCGAAATTAAGATCTATTTAGATTTAGCGGAGAATGGCTAAAACATGGGAGGATCCCATGGTTTTAATTAATTGGTGATTACTTCTTTTACAAATATTTACAAATGCTGAACAGTTTAATTTTCACTTGTTCAAAACCAAATCCTTTAATTGCTTTTTCTTTTCCTGTTCAGATAATAACACTAGCGGTATTATGTATTCTACTGACGGCTCCAATCGGGGCGTGGCTAATGGCTGTCACAGGTAAGTCTTACTGACGTTTTAACTGCGTGTAAAGTGTTCATTACATAATATGAAGCGGCATAATCCGTAAAGTTTATAGTCCGTTAAATTCGTCATAACGACCATCGGTTAACATGATAGATTTGTTTCTGGATGAACTGAAAATAATTATTGTTAGCGCAGGGGAGACAACTACCATACATGAATATGATTTCAGTGATATTGTGCGTTAAAATGGGACCTATTTCTTGTTTGGGAGTGCCAGAGTTGAGGGGGTAACACAGCCGAAGCCTGGGGGCGGGGACGGGAGGGGAGAGGAGTTGCTGACTGATTGTTATATCCGTTTACCAAGTCACCGTGGCCGTGGCTTAATAGTTAGCGAGTGCGCTTTCCGAGCCTGCCTCCATGTATCGTTCACAGGATCGAGTAGATGAGTGAGCCACAAGATGTGGCTCCGGCAATCGCGGGGGTGGTTTTTACGAGAATTCCTTCTGGTCTTCCACCGTAATAAGGCAAGGAACAGTATGAAGTGGACGATCCGTCGTCACATAAGTGAAATACCCTACGACGTTAAACCCAAATCAAACAAATAAACCAAGTCACAATGTGAGGTAGGCATTTCTAAAAATCTCGGCCATTTCCGTACCGTAAATAAACTCTCCATTAATGCTGTTCATTTCAGGGGAGGTAACTCGCAAAGATTTAATTTATCATATGGCTGAGTTATCCATGTGTTTATTGTTTACGCCTGAAGGCTATTCTTGTGTTGATAAGATGACGTAATTACAGGGGACGAAATTTGAATTATTTGCGACAATTCATAACTATAAACGGAACAGTGTGTTGTTTGAAAGTCATTTTACCCTAGAAAAGGGGCTGTTTGATGTAAGTTTTCTTTATACAAATCCAGGGAGTACTTTGGTTGATTTCCACGCATGTGCTCAAAATATCCGGCGGTTAACATAACACAAAATAAAAAATTTATGTCAGCTGTGAACGGAACAGCTATGGCTGCTTCTGTTTTAACCCTGGTCGTACATTTTAAAGCGAAACATTCAACTGAAATAACGAACAAGTCAAAATTTGAAGCTTTACAACATAAACAAATAGAAACAAATGACCTGTAGAATTTGCCATAATATTATGTTGATCAGACGGCGTGTTTTCCTTGGAATCGAATCATTTATAGAGGTTATGCAGACAAGGTTAAACTACTCACTATTTTACATTTAGAAGCTGTGTTTTGACGCGTAAAAGAACTTTAATGCGGGCATGCCTACTATGTTAAATCGTGGCATTTAAACGTTGATGTTTTGGCCGAAGGGGAGTCTGGGCAGTTGGCAAGGAACGTAACTTAATCCTGGCAAGGAGGTCCTCTGGCATCACAATATTCGGGAAAGTGGCTCTTTGAAATGAGCACACACATTCTGATGTTACAAAAAAGGCCACGAATCACGACCACGTTGCCACCAGAGGACCGCCTGCAACGTCCAGTTTTTGACATCAGGAGCCAGGGCCTATATGTTCAATTAAATGAACAGATGCGAGATTAGAACTCAATATTCACAGCATTGTCTTAATTAAGCAAACATATGCTTACAAAAAAAACCCAACTTAATAAAGCCAAGAGCACATGAAACATCGTGATTTAAAAATTAATCCCTTAGCTAAAAAAATGTGAATATAATTTTCTGTTGACAGGTCCTAAACTTCTTCAAAAAGCCGCTCGAAATCCGGCTGATGACGTCAGTGACGAAGAAGATAGCGAAGCCGAAGAGGAAAATTACGTTACAACCGAGCAATCACCGAATCACGCCACTGTTGAAATAAACAAGGGATTTGAAGAGGATGACAATGACGTCACAACTAACCAAACTAAATTGCAAATTGACAGCCGTTTGTAAATTCCATTATTTATTATTTTATTGAAATGACTAATATTAAATGAAAATCAAATTTAAACAAAATCACAGTTGACCTTAACTTGTCATGAAATTTACTTGGAAAAATTGTCCGAATAACGGTGTGTAAAGATATATATTTTATTGTGATAAAAATAGGCATTTATTTCATTTTTAGCTAATAAATTATTGATCCTACTGAGAAAAGTTGTGGGTATACTATGTCAGTCATTTACTTTTTGATGACTGTCTAACTGCCCGAGGCGTTTCATAGCAGTTGGAAAAACTCCAACAACAACAACAAACAAATACGAAACACGACAAATACAAGGCAATCAAATGACGTAATACAAAGACATCATAATCAGATCGGAGTCTTGATGTCCCTTAACCCCAAGAGCAAACAGGCAACAAGAAGCTCCCTACCAACCCTCCACTCTATTCCGAGAAAAACAGAAGAAGCTGGCGCGAAGATGCGTATCAACTTTAGATATCTCCATTATAAAAACGAAACAGGATTGGTTGTAACGTCAAGTTGGACTGAATCACATATACAAAAAAAAAAAAAAACGGTGAACTAATCTAAGATGTTGGCTGGCCATTGTGGCAATGGGAGGTAACTCTGGTTGGTCTTCTTTGATATTTACTCGTAACACTCGATACTGTCATACGATCTCAATATTATTTAATTACCCTAACAAGCTTGATTATCTTTTTACAACAAGACGTAGTTCGAAACAGGAATAGCGTTGTATTTAAAAATAATAATAATAAAAAAACCCTCCAACATATTGTGATTAATATCACACATTTATATTTCAACTTTAAAACCAATGATGATACCACTTGGTTGTACTGTATCAATGCTCATTGTTCATTTTATGACATTCATTCACGGTTATGTCCAACTGTAACTGGAAGACTGACTCCGTCAAGTTCTACAATCTGTATAACCACAGCCAAAGACAAGCGAATAAAATAAGTGCAAAGCAAGATGGAGTCAATGTCTCCACCTCGGAAGTAGAATCGATTATATTTTACATGATCCAATGTATCAAAATAACCGGGAATGAACCGAATGATGATACCACTTGGTTGTACTGTAGCAATGCTCATTGTTCAGTAAAACACCAGATAAAGCCCCCAAAACACAGGAGCCTATACAACATCTATGCATCTCTTGTGATTTCCGGTTTTCCTTGGCGCAGTATAGATGGCCAGTCCGGAAGTTGCCGAAGCATTTTACAACACTCATTTGCAGATATGGCCAACTGTTTCTGGAAGTCTGAATTTTTCAAATTCTAGTCTGTATAACCAGGCTGTACCATCGGTACGGTCAGGATGGACATCAGTACTGTCAAGGTGTGTGGTAACCAGTCAGGATGTCCATAATAGGACCAATAAGTCGAACGTATTCGCCCTAGTCTTCAACGTTTCTTCCTAGTCGTGTGTCTTCAACAGTTGTATCTTCGTCACCAGTGGAGTCAGATTTAGACAACAGCTTTGGGCCTGAAATAGCAAAGGTTTTTATAAAGATTTTTTAGGAAGTCAGCAACAAAAAAATGACAGCTTTTATTCATTTCGTTTGGAATTAATAACATATATAAATTATGTCGCTACTTCAACCCAAAGGACTAAATTTGTTGATGTATTGGCATTTTTTATGCATCTCTCGATCAGTGACCTGGGACCACGTTCTGAAAATATCTTAGGGAAAACATGAGTGTGTAATAAAATTTGGGCATGTGAAGAGGACACAAATCCAGTTTTGATTTGAGTAAATTTAAAACAAATGATATACTCTCCAAAAAGTTTGTTATATTAAGAATTATATTGGCTGTAAAAAAAAAAAAATGCCCTTCAGAACATTCATGACGGTAAAAACAGAATGCCTAATGCACAGAAGGAGTCAATAAAAGCCATTAACGTTTTTACCGGAGTAAGGTAACGTCAGCGTAAGTTTGTTGTTTAATTGTACTTTGTCCAATAGTTTACCTGGCTGAGTCACTTTCTTATCAGTATTTGTCTTACCTGTTAAAGTAATGAGAACTCCGCCTAAAGGAGCTGTCAGTATGATTGACATGACCGCAACCGTGAGTATCTGAAATAAATGTTAAGACCATACAAATATTTCACCGTCAGAATTATTAATTATACCTTATCTGTGAACGGTAAATCGAATTAGTTTCAGCTTATGAAGCGCACTCGCTACCACTAAGCCGCTGCCCCTAGATGAAAAGAAGACCAGTACGCAAAACAATCACTTAATTACAAGATTTACCTATTACCTAAATGGAAAGCCAACTTTTCTCCGGTCAACTTGTCTCTTACACATGGGATGTAGGCCTAACGTAACAGTCAAACACAAAAGGAACAAATACTTAGCCACTTCCCGAGAGACCATGTGACCTCTGCAAATACTAGAGTACCTGGCATCTTGTTCCTGTTCGTACCGTCCATGTACTTTGCTTTTAAGAAACGCATTTTGTATCACCTCTACATGAAATTTTCCGAATATGCATGCAATAGAAAATAAGGTTCAAATGTATCCTCAAACACATTTTTGTTAAACACCACGTTTACATCCAATAAATCAACTTCAATAATCGATCCACCGATGTACCGTCCGACCGACTAACGAACGAGCTAATGAACCAACGAATGAACCAACGAATGAACGAACGAACGAACGAACCAGGTGTTTAAATACCTTAAGTCCCATAGCTTTTTCTTCGTCAGTGCCGCCATAGCGAACGGCTTTGTCGTAAGCAACTGGACCAATGGCTGCCTGAAAACAAATTGACTCGTACATTTACCACTATAGGCTACTGATTTTTAGATTGTAAACAGTCTTAAGGGGCGAAATAAAATAATGTTTAAAATGATATAGGCCTACTGAGATTTTGCGTCAAAACCTGAACGTAATTTGGCTCAAAAAAAACTTTTCTGCTTGGAAAAATTCTATAGTATAAAAATTCCTCTTAACACATCACATGTTATTCTTGTTATGCTCTTGTGTTCATGAGACTATACTTTTTAAACAAACCTGAGTTTTAAAAGAAAGAATATCCCTACAGATTATTACCAACATAGCAGTGAGGGTTATGTTACTCTAGCAGTAAATATTCGCATCCATTGATGCTGCCAGACTTGAACCAGGTACTAGTATATCTGAAAACAACACTGTAAAAGCACTGCTTTATTAAATGCCGATATTTGGCGTACCTGAACAGTGGCTTTTGGAAGCCAGGCCAAGACGACGAAAACCTTTTCTCGTAGAGTCAGATCTGTGCCAAACATGACCAGGAATGAAGCCACCATGCGGAATAAAATGCCAATGACCAAAACAGCTATACCAAGACCTTAAATACACAAGTTACATTTTATTATGAAAAAAATATTATAACCATTCACGGAACAAGTTTGAATGACGTAGTACTGACCCACTACAATTCTATAACCATTTTGCTTGAAATGCTACAACTTGGACACAGTCATAGTATTGCACACGCTTTAAACCTGTTTAAGACAGTCTTTCTTTTGATTGATGGCCCTCGGCCGTGGTTTAGTGGTTAGCGAATGCGCTTTCTAAACCTTCTTCGATGTTCTGTTCACAGGATCGAGTCCCTCTGTCGCCCTCACTCAGGTATATAACTGAGTCACAAGGGTGGTTTTTACGATGTTTCTTCCCGGTTTTTCACAGTAATTAGGCAAGGAACAGTGTAAGATGGACAATCCGTCGTCCTATAAGTCAAAGACCGTTAAGTAGGACGTTAAAACCCAGTCAAACAAAACAAACAAATAATCCTATTGATTGGTAGATTGTTGTTTAATTCAGTGATCAGAGGTATTCAATCATAAGACGCCATGCGGGAAAATTAATGTTCCTTAAGTGCTAAACAGAACCAAAATGTTCAGAAGACAAGTTGCTCCCAACTAGATGGCCCTTCCTGTCCACTGGTATACACAGAAAGCATTTCGGAGATTACAAGATTGTAAAGGCCGGAGATGAAGGGTGGTGCTGACGTTTTCTGCCCTGGTTTTTAAACACAAATTATTATGGCAAAGCAACTTTTAGACTAAAAATAGGTGAAATACCTTGGATATATAAAGTATTCAAAAATGAATCAAACGAAAAAAAAAAAAAAGGAAATAAAAACCTGCGGTGTTTCCGTCCAGTTTCGTAACATCTATTGCCGCTCCTATCAAACCGAACATGAACGGCTCCGCTATTTTCCACACCGATTCAACGAGTTTTTCAATGGTCTCCTGTCCAGATGAATGTGCTTATTAGAAACATTAAAAAACTGTAAAAATAGGCATAATTGTCAGTTTCTCAAACAAACAAGCAAAATTTAATGGCAGACAGTCTCTTTGGATTTTAATCTCGCCATCTTGTTTCAGATACTAGTAAAACAATGTTTCATTAATTAAGGCAAAGTAGAATTTGGTAATATAAACCAAAAAAACTTACACAATCAGCCTCGTTTTCGTTTCGCCAGCCGTAGGCGGCCACAAAAGCTAACGTCAAACAACCTATTGGTCCAGCCGATACTACGTCCGCTATCTCGGATCCGAACATAAAGAACAGCCCTCCGGCAAGTAACAAACCCAAACGTAGCCATTGTTTTTTGTTCTGAAATATAAACAGTAATAAGTGGTATTAAAAGGGGAATAACAAAGTTCACGATGTTCACGTTTATGTTTTATCCAAAAAATAGTAAAATCACAAAGAGAAAGGGGGAGACAGAAAGATAAAAGAAAGCATAGACCCCCCCCCCCAATCACACACACACACACACATACGCACACACAAAGCCAAAACAAAAAAAAAAAAACCATTGAACATACAAAGGAGGAAAAAGAGCATGCAAACCCCATTAATTTCGTTTAAAATCAGGGATGAAGTAAAGAAGAGAAGACATACGGCTTTTTTGATTGGTAGATACCACAGAAAGATTCCGTAGAGCGTTCCGCACACGATTCCTAGACACACTTCCCGTGGGCCTCTTGTGAGCGTGTCTGCAAGTTGGCCTGCCGAGTAAGATTAATACGAAATGTTGACGATTGATTGGTTGATTGATTGGTGTTTTACGCTGTGCTTAAAGTGTATTTCACTTTTATGATGGCGATGTATTCCGACAATAATTGACACTAACACAACCAAGATGCGAAGTGTTTTCATAACGATGGAAAGTTAATCTTCCTCCAGTGCTAAGTAAAGACAACATTGCTACTCTCCAAGCAAACTGCCGGAGTACAACGTTAAACCTCAATCAAACAAACAAACGATCAGACAAATATGCGATGTTTCATGTAATTCCCTCCACTTCCGGGTACTCTCTATATACTTTCTGACCTAGCATAATGAGGATGCTGAAAAGATGCCCCTACTCCATTCGAGTCCTTCCAACTTTTCCAAACAGCAACACAAAATGTGGCTCTGAAAATCGGCAATCAAAACTGGGATCGAGATAGACCGAGTAAGAACGATTTTGACCGTGTTAGACCGATTTTTAACGAGGTACCCGTAAGTCAACTGGATGAGAACGATCGACACCTACACATGTCATTACATTCCACAGTGCGCACAATCTAGTGTATTCTCTTTCTGGATATTATGACAAAATGATCGCTATTATATGGATATCTACTATTTTTGGCAGTGCAAAACTTGAATTTTGACAAAAATGAAAGCAACCTTTATGTAAACACATTACACACAAAATACAATATATACACAAAAGCTTTTAACGGAAAACACACAAGATTTATTGATTCATTGGTGTTTTACGCCGTTCTTAAGTGTATTTTACTTATATGGCGGCAGTGTATTCCAACAATTATTGACATCACACACAAGAGAATAAAGCTTATCAAGAACAGAAAAAGATTCACAAAATAAAAGCTTTGAAAACGTTCTCAAAAGACCATAAAAGGTTACAGAACTCTGAAGGTTATGGGTTTCTTTAAAACTTTCCAGTACAAGTCTCAGACCTCGAAATTATCTGAATGGAATCTGGCCTAACGAGGAAAAGGCGATCTCAAAATTAACTTTAACGAAAGTAAAGTATAATCAATGATTTCTTTCTTAACTACACGGCGTTTGCTATATAAACTCACCATCGCCAAACACAAACCCCAGAGTCAAACTGAACCCAGTAATCGCCAACACGTCGTCTATACTGGAAGCCGCTATAACCAGTGTCGGAATGCCTTTCTGAACGCCATAGCCCTGGTCCGCCACAGCCAGAATGCATGGAACAACGACTGCTGGAGTGACTGCCCCTATCACCAACCTGGAAATAGATTGTTTGTTTGATTGGTGTTTAACGTCGTACTCAAGGGTATTTCACTTAAACGACGGATTGTCCACTTCACACTGTACACAGCCTTATTGCGGTGGAAAACCGGGAGAAAACCTCGTAAAAACCACCCCCGCGATTGCCGGAGCCACAAAATGTGACTCGCTCATATACCTGGTGGTCGAAAGGCGGACTCGCACCCGTGAACAGTAAATCGAAGCATGTTCAGTTCAGGAAGCGCACTCGCTACCACTGAGCCACGGCCACGGTCCACCTGGCAATAGAGAAAACGTTTAAAAAGCTGCAATCAAACATTGAGTAAAATGAAGTTACCTGCTGTCTAAGTTACACATTTTTTTCAATGTTTATATTATGGATATTACAGAACATGATTGACAGAAAATAATAAACGAAAAATATTGAAAAAGATGAAATGCTGGGGGTTAAAAGGTTCTGTGAAAACGGAAAAAAACATTGGTTGAACTCTGCAATGTTGACATTGTGTGCATCAACAGGCCTACTCTGTTTAATGAAATATAATTTTAAGGTATAGGCAAAATATTCTTAAATGAATCAGACAAGAATCGACTGAGCATATGTTGACAAAATGAAAGTTCAACTTGAAATAAAATTACAGCTAATACATACCCTTGTAGAAATCCCCAGGCCCAGGGAAAGCCTAGAATCAAATGAGAGGCCACAGCCACTACAGTGGCTTCGACCAGACAGGGTGTGAATGCTAGACGTAGGACAACGAATGAGAGTCTCTTTAAGGACTTGGGGTCCAATCCCAACCCAGCTCGTAGGAGAATAATAACAAGGGTAGATGATCTGAAAGGAAACAAAATACGGTGTCAGGTGTAGGACGGCGCGCTTCTTTCTGTTGCACGATGTGGTTCAATCAGACAACGCAATCATGTGTTGCCCCAGACAATACCGCTTGATTACCAGATCTTACATGTACTACCAGACGATAAAAATGTTAGACGTTTCACAGGAAAGCTCGATCAGGTATTCTACTAGACAATACTACGATATGTTCTACCTGGCAACACAACCAAGTGCTCTACTAGGCTATAGGATCAGGTGGTAGAACAAAACGATGTGGTGTCCTTATGTATTACATGCTCAGGTGTTCTACCGGACAAAATAATGTGATGGTTTTCCAGACAACACGATTAGATATTCTGTCAGACATTGAGGTAAGGTGTTTTACCAGACAGCACGATCCGGTGATCCGGTGACAAACACAACGTCAAGATGTTTTATGACACAACATGATCAGTTGTTTCCACAGATAACATGATTTGATGTTTTATGACACAACATGATCAGGTGTTTCCACAGATCACATGATTTGATGTTTTATGACACAACATGATCAGGTGTTTTCACAGCTAACATGATTTGATGTTTTATGACACAACATGATCAGGTGTTTTGACAGATAACATGATTTGATGTTTTATGACACAACATGATCAGGTGTTTTGACAGATAATATGATTTGATGTTTTATGACATAACATGATCAGGTGTTTTGACAGATAACATGATTTGATGTTTTATGACACAACATGATCAGGAGTTTTGACAGATAACATGATTTGATGTGTTTTCCAGAAAAGATGCTGTGGTGTTTTACTATATAGTACGACAAGGTGTTAAACCAGACAACACCATCAGATGTACTAAAAAATTTATTCGGGACCTATTGATAATCTTCTCGGTCTGACCTCAGAAAAATTCTCATTTACCTGTATACGATTTACAGGTAACAAAATATAAGTTTACCTTACCGTATAGAGATGAGCCACTTCAGGTCGATATCATTAGCAATGTTGATATAAGGAACATTTCGTAATACACCACCCATCAGCAGCATACCTGTCAGACAGCAATCATTAAAGTCATACCCAAAGTATACACGCGACTAAGTTGTTAACTAAACTGCTGACATATTTTTTAAGGATATACCGTTTACTACAGAAAGCTACTTATATATTGGGGGACGTGGCTTAGTGGTAGCGTGTGCGCTTATATTCCTTTTTCGATTTACCGTTTACCAGATCGACTCCGTCTGCGACCATCAGGTATATGAGTGTCACATATGATGTGGCTCTGGAAATGGCGGGGGTTTTTACTAGGTTTCTTCCCAGTTGTCCACCGTAATTTGGCAATGAGGAATGTGAAGTGATGGACAATCCTCGTCGTATAAGTGAAATACCCTTAAGTACGATGTTAAAACCCCAATCAAACAAACAAACTTTAAATAATAATACTTATATGTAGATTATGTAATAAATAATATGTATGGTGGACTTTGCATGACACATGTTACAGATATTTCAATAGAAGAAAATCATCTGCGTTTTTATTTTGGTTATTTTGGTAATCTGGATCTGGATTAAAAAATATTGATAATGTACAGAAAGTAACATTTGTTTGCCTCACACGGGATATATAGGTGTTATTCTACGAGAACGGTAAATACACTTTGAGTTTATTAATTTAGTTATGTTATAATGAGTAGAAAGTGAATCAGAGGGGCACTGGCTTGTGTTAGATATACTTTTCCCCTCGCTGAGCAGTTTTCTCACATTCGTGTAAACAGCTTTACATGTTAAAATGGACAATTAAGATATACGCCAATCATTTTTCATTGTTTGCGAGCTCAAGAGAACGCGTGAGTAACAGCAAAGATCTGAAACGTCATCTTGCAAGTAATGCCCCGAGATCAGCTTGACGTCAGTCACAATAAAAATTATTTTAAAAAAATGTATCCTTCCAGATGATTTATTCACTGTCTGAAACTATCACCAGTGGCTTTGAACGCAGTAATACTAGTTATTGAAGTTTTTCGAAGGATGTACGGCCATAAAATCCGAATTTTCCGTGAAAAAAATCTACTATCATCAGTGTGTCAAATTTTATTCACTTCATACAACTAGGAAATAGGTTGTGCCTCAAGACGATGTTTGTATGCGTTCCGAGTGATCTCCCCTGATTGCGAGCGCCACCATGACAACGTTTCGGTTCCAGAACCGAAACGAAAAATGGCGCTGCAAGAAAGGCACTAGAAACATCGTCTCTATAGTGGCTAATCAGGGACACTGGCGCTGCAAGAAAGGCACTAGAAACATCGTCTCTATAGTGGCTTATCAGGGACACTATCACTTTCTTGGGTGTACAATTACATTTCTTTGATTTTCACTTGAGCAGGAAAATTTTCACCTTGATAGATATAGTTTTTGTTTGAGTTCAAATATTTTTTACCAACGTTTATATAATTTCTAGTCAAGTTTAAATATTACAACCTTTTTGTTTTTTTAATAATTCTTTATTTGAGTAAAAATGATCATAGTAGCAAAACAAATTTTGTCGTAAACAATCCATCATTTTTACTTATATTTTGCCACATAATAAAACAGTTTGCAAACATTTATATAACACAGGACTTGTATACAGACATGTAAGCTCTAAAACACTAGTTAAAGAGCCTTAAATTATGCCAGGTTGCCCACCTCTTATTGAATCCAGTCATCTCGATCTGGTTATAAAAATTAATCTTTTCAGTTTCAGAAAAAGTTTTAACAGTTTTTTTAAATATTAGCAATATGTGGCTGTTGATGATTCATTTTATACTGATAAATATATTACAACTTAGTAGAAATAATTTCAACTCATGTGAACATATTTCTTATTAAGTAGAAATAATTTTCACTTCTGTGGAAATAATTTCAACTCGAGTTAAAATATTTCTACTTAAGTATAAGGTTTACATACTTTAATGAATTTAAAACCCATCGAACAAATATTGAATTATACAACAGCAGGCCTTATTTTTTTCACGTCAACGCTCGTTCAGGTTATGTGGAGGTTACGCAAACGAAAATTCATGCGAACGGTCACCATTCACGCAAGCTAAGACCATGTACACCTACATCGGATATCTACAGTGTATGTACATTCTACACAAGATAGCCAGAAAGGAATTTTCATAAGCTGTCATATTTTGTATGATAGAATGGCCATAATCTTAGTTTATTTAAGTATGAACCATTTATTGCTTCACTTATGACGTAAATTTGAGGGAAAAAACCCCAATTAATTTACTTTACTGAAAACGAAACAAGAGATCGATAAACAGCGTGAAACAGTAAACCTAG
>JARFOD010106369.1:0-15923 GCA_031763545.1 Mopalia muscosa
AAAAGGACAATTTGTGGGGATATAAGTGAGATGCCCTTGAGTAGGTCATTAAACCCTGATCAAACAAATTAATTGTGTTCGTCTACATCTGTGTATCTTGCTGGAAAGTTTCCCTGCTGTATAAGGCAATGTTCTTAAGGTTATATTGACCACAAACCCGCAATATATGTTAATGCACTTTCAAGGTCTACAACATTTCTTTTGGGTTATCCACTAATTCTGGAAAATGCAAAGTCATAAAAAAAAACTCCCTAAAAATTCTATAAATATGCGTTAACAAGTTACTTAAACATCCCTGTTCTTTCAGTATTAATAGTCTTTAGTATCTATTATAGATTTGATCCTACTTGTAAACATTTTTAATACAAAACATTTTAAGGCTTTCTGATCCCACCAAATCACATGCCATATGGTTTTTCAATTTTGTGAGGGAAAGTTTTCTATTTGTATCTATTCGTGTGATATAAAGTACATGTTTATTCCAGAGTTTGCAAATTTCAATGATGTTTATATTTAAAATTCAAAAATTGTTCGGGGTTTTTTTTTTCTCTCTTTTTTTTTGCTCAACATTTTGTTTATGCTGTTGTTGCTTTTTACTTATGAATGTGGTTGCTTCCATGTGGTTATTTTAACTTAACTTTGTGTTTTTTGTTAATACATTATAATTTGTATACCGTTCAACATTTTCTTTCTGATGTGTTTTTGGATAATTTGGACAGGGATGCTAATTTATCAAACACACTACCAAGGGAAAAATAAAGGCAGGTTTTTTTTGTACACTAAAATAACTAATAAAAGAATATTAGTTAGTACATCTGGTTTGTTCATTGTGTGTTGGCTTGCTTTTGTAGATGGAACCTTAGTAGCGTACTTGTATTACCCATTAAAGAAATAAACCTTATTTTACATTGGATAATTCTCTACCCTTGTGAAGTTTTGGATCAACACTATTGCATTAAGCTTCTATCATTTTTGCGCCCCGTGAGGGAGCGGGTGGGCTATGGCCCTGCAGAATACTCCCTCGGCTTCCTCGGTTGATCGTAAGAGGCGAGAAAAGAGGCTGCTTTCTGTTGCCCTGGTGTTCACAGAGCTAAAGGGTAACGGAAAGCAGATTTGTTTGTGATGTCCTGTATTTGTGTCCATCGTCATATAAGTGAAATACCCTTGAGTACGACGTTAAACACCAAACAAACAAACGAACAAACATCATTTTTGCGAGTCAAGCGTTTTGTTCTGAGTTACACCAGCGAACCAGACCATTCAGCGACCCTTTCACTGGCTGTGTCAGACCTAATAGGCCCCAACCAAAGGCCACTACAAAAACTGTCTTTTTCTAATATCTTTCGTACAGTGTGCTGCATTAATACAATGGCAATTATTTGTCCAGCTGTGTTCTGACTAATGTGTAATGCGGTCAGTTTTCCTATCTCTTTCAATAGACGGATTGATTGGTGTTTTATACCATGCTTAAGTTAACAGTATTTCACTTATGTAAAGGTTGATGTATTCCAACATTAATGTGCACAAGTAAGATGTGAAGCATTCCAACAGAAACAGATTTATGGAATTAGCTTGTTGATGTTATTCTGGTAAAACAAGGGTTGTGTTGTTAATTTTACAGTTTCGTTTGAAGGTTAAGCATTTCCGGGATTGTATTGCGATATCGTTATGGAAGAAAAACACTGAACGTTAAAAGCTGCGTGAGGCATGTAAACATATGACACACCAAGTACTTTGTCCGATTTAATGAGATACAAGAAGACTTTAATTGCAGCCTGCGCTCAATATTATTTCTTGGCTCAAGCGGAACACAACTACTTGGCTTTCCACACTCCCCATGGAAACACCAGAACGGCTTTGTTTATGCGATTTTAAACCTTGAACCATTTTCTTCCAGATGCTTTTATAGGCTTGCAGTTCATGTGAACAAAGCTTTCAACAAAGCGTTTAATAAATTCCAGAAACGTTGCCAAATATTTCTTTAAGAAACGAGAATAATTTCAACAGCAATTGCTTGACGTAATTACCAACTTTTTGTCATTATGACCAAAAACAGTTTGGTTTAAATTTGAGGAACATTTTCAAGTAAAACAGTCTGCTTCTTTGGTTCTTTTACAGGGATTGAGGAAATAGCACCTATGAAAAAGGCCATAAGAATGGTTGTGTGAATCATTTATGAACGTGTCACAAACGAAACTTCGTCGAAAGTTCTTTGTTTTGTTTTGCCACAAAGCTGAACATTGATAGGCTTTTAATTTACAACACCACTGAGTTCAGATGGTTTTTGTTAACACATTAAAGATACAAGTTTTGTTAAAATGGAACTGTCAAATATCACCATGATGGTTAAAATGTTATTATCTTTTTATCAAACTAATTATCCGGCCACATGTGTATTTGACAAACGTTTTCATTAAGAGTTGATAGAAATCATGAAAACTGCTTTTATTTTTAACTAATGGCATCTCCTGAAATGACTTCCTCTTTAAAACTTTAAAGACAACAACATATTCAATGATGTTTAACACATTCATGGTTAATTACAGGTAGTTTTGTGGACAATTTGCAGTTAAATTTTATATGAAAAACATTATGGGGAGTCAGACAATTAAACCAGCATAAGAAACACAAAATTAGATTCTGTCATTTTAACAATTCCCTTTTTTTCTTTTGGGTATTCCTTTTCTTAAAGCCATCGGGCTAAGGACAATTTGTTTGAAGAGTAGCGATGCTCTGTACTTAGCACTGAAGGAAGATTCAGTTTCCAACATTATGGAAACGCTTCACATCATGGTTGTGCTAGTGTCAATTGTTGTTTGGAATACACTGCCGTCATATAAATGAAATACCCTTAATCACAGCGTAAAACACCAATCAGTCAATTAATCATTCAATCAATCTTTGATATAACAAAAGTAATCTTGACCAAGGAGATTGATAAGTTCAAAGACGAATTTGTCCACACTGTAGATAGTAACCAATGTTTGGAATCTGTCTTGAACAAGGTAATTGGTTTTATGATTTTAATAACGATTATTCCCCACTCAGATAAATGGATTATTGGAACACCGTTTCAATGGAAACAGCAAATATAGCACATTTATTTTGAAGCGATCAATAGCATATTCACCCTTATTACTTTTTATCGCCAGGGAGATCCGTCACATACTCTCACGTGTAATTCGGGACTCCAGTCGCCACGGTCAAATTAGATAGAGGATGATAGTGATTCGTCTCTTTACCATTCCCTTCTCCCCAAAAACTTGTTAACTTAATAGCTATAAAACCAATGTAATGATGGATTTCTAGCTTGATGGTTGACTTAATACTGATGAGATGGCGACTGGTACTGATTTGATTTCTTCGGATTATTTTTTTACCATGGCCTGTGGCCATGTTTAGTGTCACACACATTTACCTTGTTAATGTGTATCCGGCAAACACAATTTTAAGTAAAGAGACATTATACAGCGCATTCTAAAATAAAAACAATTCTACTTCCTACGTCGAGACATTGTCTTTGCCCCATCCACTTTAGAAACTCTCGTGAGAATACAATTGTATACATCAGTGAAGTTCGGATACCATAAATATCACTCGAATGATGATGTCAATGGCCACCCAGTAGACGTTGGGCGTGGTTGTTATTTTCTTCCTTCGTGAGAGTGTAATTTGGGGTGTTCGATCTTTACTGCTAATATTTTATTAATTATTTATTAAATGACAAGTTCATTACCATGACAAATTGATCGATCAACTGTGACCATGACAATGTCACGATGACACTGATCTCCATTAAGGATTCCTAAGTATATGTGTGAAGAAAATGTTAGAGATTTCGCTAGTATATAAATAATTGTATTCTTTTTGGGCAGGTCTATAGGGACAGTTGTGGAGAAGAAATTACCATGAGGTTCAGCATGGCTTTCGCCGTCCTTCTCGGATCTTTTAAAGCACCACTACTCATCACACATCAGTGGTATAAATTCAAAACTATCAGCAGTAATGTAAATATTTAAACTTTTACATTAAATCAATTTTAACGTTTTAAATTTGTTTTCAGCAACACTGTAATAGTTATGGCTGCGGCCTAAGCTGACGTCATTATGCAATAGGTCAATTGAACCAATTGAATGGTCACAATTATCGTCCGATCACTGGTTTTCGAAAAGCACCGGTATGAAAACGATTGATTATGTTTGCTTGTCGCTCTGTACAATTTTGATACAGAATGAAGTAAAATTGTAAGAGCAGTATTTCGTCAATAACTTAGAGAAAACAGCATCCCCAGAAATTTGTCTGGAGGTAATTAGGACGCGTTGACAGGCACGAGTCTTCCTCAAGGGTTCGAAACCCGGTGATCGGAGTATATATTTTTTAGGGAAAAAAAAGACTCCAATTTTTAGTTTGTAACCTAAAGCAATATTGATGTAGTCATTTGACTCCCCGTGGTAAGCTCGTAAACCACTCAAATATTCCAATTACTCCTTTTCGGTATAGAGAGGAATAAGGTTTCGACTTAAAAAAGCGGACTTCCTAAAAAAGCAACCAATGGAAAGGGAGTAGTTCAATTAATTTACGCTATAAACTGTCCGACTGAAAGGTTACTCGAGGTGTTTGGCATGATAGTCATTGAAGAAATCTTCTCCTATTTGTGAATTTAATAGGAAAAACCACAATGGAGAAAATTAAAATCGTTAAAACAATACAATATATCTGTCCCTGAATATATTAGTAAATGAGTCTTTCCCTTATGTATTGATATAGAAGACTGGCTAAATATCTAAGCAGAGTTTCACTACTTAATTAAATAAAGTGAATATCAAGGTATAAATAACGAATTACAGCCCTGTATCTTGGAACGGAAATACCAAAACCATCTTGTTGTGATGATGCTGCCGTTTAAGCTCTACATGAAATTGCTGTTCTCACTAAAAACATCCACATACATTCCGATGATTCCGTTGGTTATTATAATAAATAACCATCAATACTATGTAAATAATAAGGATTGGTTCTTAAACAGCCAAACAAGTAGTGCCTCCCTGTATTTTATCAAAGCTATATGTACTGCTATATTAGGATTGGTTCATAAACAGCCAGAGGCCACTGGCAACAAACAAAAAAATCACAGGTCAAATACAGTACACTCACATGATAATACAAAGACATCCCATACATATCGACGTCCTGTTCCTCTGTAGTACAGAAAGCACTCGGGCAACATGAAACTCCCTCCAACCACCCTCTGATAAGTTAAAAGCAGAAACATGTAGTTATTATGAACATAGCCTGTGTACTCTTTTGACTACGGAAAGTATCATTGATGTATAGTAATTCTGTCAGCAATGGGGAACAATATGTCACGTTATGGTTGTATTGCTGTTCATTCGTTGGAGGTACATCGCCGTCGTATACGTGAAATATCCTATATACCTGTAAATACATCATAAAACACTTATAAATCATAGAGGATTAAGGCTTTGCACGTTTAGAATAGCTCCATTATTGGTTCAAATGACTGTTTTGTCTAAACAGTGAAAGAAACAAATTGCACCCTCTCGATATTTCTGTCTTGCTAGTTTGATTCACATTTTATTGGAGTTTAGCCCCATGAGGGAGCGGGTGGTCCATGGCCCTGCGGAATACTCCCTCGGCTTCCTCGGTCGATCGTAAGAGGCAAGAAAAGAGGTTGCTTTCTGTTGCCCTGGTGTTCGCAGAGATAAAGGGTGATGGGAAGCAGATTTGTTTGTGATGTTCTGTATATTTGTCCGTCGTCATATAAGTGAAATACCCTAGAGTACGACGTTAAACACCAATCAAACAATCATTGGAGTTTAAGCGGGTGGTTGGAGGGAGCTTCATGTTGCCCTTGTCCTCTCCGAGCTAAAGGGGAACAGGAAACTGATCTGTTTGTGGTGTCTGTATTGCGTCCTGTTGTTGTTTGTTGCCAGTGGTATCGAGGGTGGTTTATTTCACCCATTGGTCGTCATATGAGTGAAATACCCTGAGTACGACGTTATACCCCAATCCGAACAAACAAACAATCATTGGAGTTTAAAGCCGTTCTCAAGATAATTTCAATCCCATGTCAGACAAGACCTAAACCAGGACAATCACAGGACGTATTACAAATATATCCCAAACAGATCAGCTTCATGCTATTTTCGCCTTAATGTAAAGAATGTTCCTTTTTTTCTTAATCATTAAGTCAATATTATCTTAAAGAGTTCTTTCTGATTTCTCTTTCAGATCACTCTCTGAACAACTTTGCTCTCGATCTGGCAGAATTGAAATTTTCCCATTCCATCTTCCACAATATCCGGATCTGGGTAAGTAGCTATTTTTCTTTTTTCTACAGGTTCCTCTGTCCGGTAGCCTATTTCTATAGCTAAAACCTTGACAATGTCATCAAGTTTCCTCATTTAAGTCTACGGTTCTAAGTGCATCATCTCAGCGTTATCAAAAATTTTATTGTGTAGAAGATCATTTCGTGCAACTTTTCCGTGGATTATTGGTGACTGTTACTTGATTATGTATAACATTAGACCGTCAAGCACATATACTAAGTGCATAGTACTTATAACATAAGTTAAGTAGCAACTGTCTTGGTTTCCAAAAGCACCTATTTGTTGACTCATTTAAGGATTCTGCTCTTGGTTGACTTATAAGCCTTATTTTAAAAAGTAACTCACTTTTAAACAAGAAGGACGATTTTTATTCAAACTCAAAGTTAAACTTCAGGAACATATTTGTCTAACCTACATTGGCCTACTACGTTAAACATATCACACCAAAATAGTGAAGTCCTTTGAAAATGTGAACAGCTGTTAGTTAAGGGTAACACATTTGTAAGCAGATTTTTGAAGCCTTAGCGAATTATGATAAGTTAAAAGTAACGTTGTTTCAAAATAGGGATTTTTATCATGTATTCTGGTCCTTGCGGTTTATACTCAGCCGGTTATTGGAACGCTGAATCCCGTTCCATGGACCTAGTTTGGCTTGGAGCTGCTTCAAGGCGAGACATCACTCGGGCTAAGGAGAGTATGTTTCAGGTGAAGTCATTCTGTTTCTCTGTCTTTGCAATGGAGACGGATTACTTTTCTAAAGAAATAAACTTTTAACTTCTTAAGGGTTGTGTCCTTGGTTTTTTCGACATGGTATATATTTTTTTCGATGGAAAAATATCAAGCACGACGTTAAACATCAATCAAACATAATTTTAAAAAATGGAGCTGAAACATATTTGCAATATTTTTAATATATTCCTTGAATCTGTACTTGGAATTCAAATGAGGCTACATCTGTACACAGGCCAGCACATGTTATTGAAGTGTGTTATAAAATAAACTGTAGCCTTTGAAGGGGCTTGGTAGAATATTGCGTGTCAGATTTAATAATATGTAATCCCGGACAGTTACAAATCATATCAGGAAGCAGCTCTTGTTTCTCTCCTGGGGGCAATAACAGAACAAGATGTTTTTGCAACGGATATTGGCTTTCTCTGTGTTTTTTACCTTCTTACTAAAGCTATGCCAGAAGGCAAATACAATACCATTTATATGATTTATTATTTTACAAGGCACGCACTGTTTATGTACAGGAAAATAAATTTTTCCATAAAAATATTTGAATAAATAAATGGCAAAAATTTGGCTTAGTAATTAACCAATAACTCCTAGTAACAATATATATGTATGTTATACAATGAACTGTAGCCTTTGAAGCAGCTCGGTAGAATATTGTCTGTCAGATGAAATAATTTGTAATTGCGCACAGTTGCAAATCATATCAGGAAGCAGCTCTTGTTTTTAATAATATGTAATTTGGCAAAGTTACAAATCAGACCAGAAGCAACTCCATTTTCTCCAAGAGGCAATAACAGAACAAGATGTTTTTGCAAGGGATATTGGCTTTCTCTCTGTTTTCTTATCCATGCTAAAGCTATGCCACAAGGCGAATAAATTATCATTCATATGATTTATTGTTTTAAAAGACATAAAAAATAGGTGAATAAATAGAACAAAAAGATTGAACCTGATCATTAGCCAATAACTCATAGTACCGGTAACTGACACTATCTGATTCATTGAAATATTGCATAACATCAATGCTACCGAATTTCTTTTTTATACATTTGCTCTTAATTGTTTGATGCTTTTATGCTACAATGCCAAATATTTTTTAATTCCATAGAAGCTATTTTCTTCTGTCCAGAAACTTTGTCGTCGTTAGGGTGTCAAGAACAGCACAATATCCATTAAAAGTTTATGCCACTTATCCGAAAATGTTGCATAAATATATCAATATAACTACTCTTCAGTAATGGATTGAACCCGCCTTGTAGTGTATTGGTTCCATTTAGTGGGCAAAACTATTTACCGATACAGTATCGTATTAATATCAGGTGAATTTTAGTCATAGGAGCTTAGGAAGTAATATCTGGATGGAATATGACCTATTTCCGACAAGTTTTAGGCTAGAAGGTAGACGGAAGCCCGTCCATTTTGGAATTGACTTCTGCTCGATATCACCATATGACCATTCTAGGCTATATAGAGTCGGTTGAACCGGTTCTATCAGACCCTACTTCCTGTTGGATTATTGGTTATTACTACTATAGGTATAGTCTATTCCAGTTATTGAAGAGAATACTATGGATTCCAGAAGATAACGGCAAATGTTGATAGAAGATATTTATAACTTACCTGTACGTAATTCGAAACTTTTTTAACCACATCGCGTTTTAATCTGTGGTGTCGTTTAAAATGGTAATTATTAAACATTTAGGCCTTTTATAAGTTATAATTATGAATCGGAAGATGGAATGTCTCGATGGAAGCCATCCATTGAAATCGAAATATTTGTTATTATTTAGTCCTGTTTATGGTCAAATCAGACGAGACTTCCGAGGGCTGGAACGATGCACTAGTGTTTTGCTTAATTTACAATGCAGTAACTAATAATCGAAATATTATTGAAATGTCACATCTTAATCTCCCAGGGTTCAACTGTTTTATAGATTGATTGATTTATTGGCCGTGCTTAAGGGTATTTTGCTCATATGATGGCGGTGCAATGCAACAATAATTGACTCTAGCACTGCCAATAAAGATGTGAACATGTCAACAATGCTGGAAATTTAATTTTCCTCCAGTGCTAAATAAAGACAGTATTGCCACTCTTCAGCCAGGCTGCCTCTAGTTAGAGGGTTGTACTGTATTATATGATTTTTTAAGACATATTTAGTAGTATTGACAATCGATAAAGGATAAACATGCCCTATAACAACATGAATATTGTGTACAAGGAACATTATGTGAAAGGAATTCGGGATCGGATTTTATTCCTTTTTTAAAGGGTATTTTGCTGATGTGCTTTATTGATCAATCAATCAATGTTGTTTGTATTCAATAGGATCTTTTACCAAAGTATAGATCAACTATCTGTAATGGTCCCCGATTTGAAAACCACCTCAAGCTGAGAAAAGTGGTGGACCGGCCATTAGCTAAATGACGGACGGTGATTTCTATTAAGATAACACTGTTGACGGGAAAGGCTGTGCGCTGCCATTTGGTATTATGTTTTAGAGAGACTTTTAGTGGGGATTTACGATAATTACTGCTGGTAGCAAGTAATGTAATGAAACGAATTGTTTAGTTTAAGGATTGCAGTCAATATCTTTCGTTGAATTAGAGCAGCAGAGATAATAGACTGAACACATCCTTCCTGTATGGTACTTCCAGGATTATTTCGTTTAGGATTATTTAGTCTTGTGCCGTTTCCTTTTAAATGCTTTTAAAGGATTGCAGTTGATGTAATACAAGCTTTCAAATAAATCTTGGCGACGACAGAAGTGTTGCAAAATTGTGCAGAAAAAAAATGTGAACATTGCCTACATAAGTAGAATACATTTCGGTTATTACCAAATTAATATTATTCGTCTGAATGAACCTGTTTCATTATTTATTTTTGGAAATTTTTGCGCTTAGATTATTTTGGTTATTGGCCTCTATACTATATTGTTGATATTGTATTCAGCAAATATTACTGGTGAAAAAAAGGCTGCTGTGAAAACCTGTTTGAAGCATCTATCAATGTGACACAAAAACTATATACAATTTCGAAAAAAGAAAAGTGTTTTTTGTTTTCAATTCTGATATAAAAACTGAGTAATAAGGCTTAGTTATCTTTACATTGATAACAGCGGGCGGTTGTAGGGAGCTTACTGTTGCCCTGGTGCTCTAAGAGCTAAAGGGGAACAGGAAGCCGATCTGTTTGTGGCGTCTGTATTGCGTCCTAATGTTGTCGCCCTGTATTTGTCCCGTCCTTTCTTTGTTTGTTGCCATTGGTATCGAGGGTGGTTTCCTTCGCCCATTGGGCTGGTACGTCGTCATATAAGTGAAATACCCTTGAGTACGACGTTAAACCCCAATCAAACAAACTGCCTCTATGCCAGGCATGTCAAAACATATCTGATAGAAACGTCGATTAATCCATTTGCCAGTTTAGTACTCGACGGATGTAGGTTAATTAGAGGACAAGAGCTGAGAAGGATTATTGTGGTGTTTACAATATCAATCGTGGAAAACATATTGTGTGTATACAAAGAACGACACAATTCCATTGTATTCCGAGTGAGTGCTGAAAGAGATAACCCACAAGACGCAAAGTGTCAAATAGGATATCATTTCAAGTTTCAACAATTCTTGAGAGCAATATTATAGTCTCGAGAGCAATATTATACTATAGAGAGCAACATTATATTCTCGAGATCAATATTATATTCTCGAAAGCAACATTATATTCTCGAGAGCAATATTATATTGTCGAGAGAATAATATAATGGCTTTCAAACTGAACTGTGTAATATTCTTTTAACTGTTTATAGAAAAACTATTCGTTATTCAGAGCGGTTTCAATAAATTTTGCTATGATCATCTCAAATCCGGCATGCTAGGGACGGACTCTAAATGTGACGTGGAATAGAAGGACAGCACTATCAAACTGTGAAACGTTTAACACAACAGGTTGTCCGACATGCGTTATAATTCAAGACTTTACATAGAGCTTTCCAATATTTGTTGGTAACCAATACCACCATTGTTTTATTGTCCATATATTAAATGAATGTTCATCTCAATTTACCCGGACGAAATTAAACTAGCTTATATGTAAAAGTCACCTTGTAGTTATTATAAAATTGCAAGCTTTTTAGTTTTTTTAATAAAGTATTTTAGCCATTCGGCAACCTTTCTAGCACGGTTATTTAGCCAGCAAACATAGCTTGACTTTGCTAATTTTATGCAAGCACTACATGTAAATGCTTGACATCTTTATCCTTAGATCCCCATAAGCACACATTCTAAAACTGTGGGCATTTTTCATGAAATATTCTGCCCTTCACTGCGAAAGACAATAGAAACTCGCTGTCTTTTGGGTCCCGAGACGCCGATGAGTTGCACCAATGACAACAAGCCACTTGACAATATAAACCTTTTGGAGATTGTTACTGGATGATTCTCGAAGTTTTGTTAGGATGAACCAGGAGACATTGTTTTCAACCTGAGCGTAAACAACACCACAAACAACTTTCCAACTAGAAATGTTATTAAATCCTAAGGCCAGTTGCTCGAAGCGCTATTAAATTTTATCTGCTAGTAAATGACGTCACGCCGTGTTGAAGGTGTATCTCTAATCCGGTATTAGCGATTTAATGTTGTGTTAATCTGTAATCGTATTTTGAGGAACTGGACCCTCGTAGAAAATAAAAACATTACAGCACTAGAAACATTGCTGATACATAGACTTTAGTTTGTATCCGTTGAGAACGGATTTTATCCTTTGAATACGGATACAAAAGCATACCAAACATTTTTCAGTGCATGCTATTTGTTGTGTCTTTTTGAATGTGTTCAACTAAGAAAGTGTTATCCCAAAACAACGAAAATATTTTTCAGTGCATTCCAATACTTTCAAAGATTTTTACAGTTCAATATTTGGTTGCGATTTTAAACACATGTTTTGTTATATTGAGAGTTTAACAACATATTTATATTCGGGGTTACATCTAAGGCTGATAACGCAGTCAAAATATCAGTAAAATCCCTCCAAATACTGCTCTGAACCATACGAGATTTAGAACTTAGTAAACACAGCCCGAGATGACGAATACTTTCACATTCGAACTCTTACCTCTATGCCAAGCATGTAAAAACATATCTGGTAGAAATCCAAACGTCGATTAATCCATTTGCCAGTTTAGTACTCGACAAATGTAGGTTAATAAGAGGACAAGAGCTGAGAAGGATTATTGTGGTTTTTACAATGTCAAACATGGAAAACATATTGTGTGTATACAAAGAAGGACATACTTCAATTGTTCCGAGTACATTTCGAGTGCTGAAAGAGATAACCAACAAGACGCAAAACGTCAAATAGGATATCATTTCAAGTTTAAACAATTCTTGAGAGCAATATTATAGTCTCGAGAGCAACATTATATCCTGGAGAGCAATATTATATTCTCGAGACCAACATTATATTCTGGAGAGCACTATTATATTCTCGAGAGCAATGTTATATTCTCGAGAGTAATATTATGTCCTAGACGGCAATATTATATTCCCGACGGCAATATTATATCCTCAAGAGCAATATTATATCCTCGAGAGCAATATTATATTCCCGACGGCAATATTATATCCTCAAGAGCAATATTATATCCTCGAGAGCAATATTATATTCTCGAGAGCAATATTATATTATCGGGAGCAGCATTATATTCTCTAGAGCACTATTATACTCTCGATAGCAATGCTATATTCCCGAGGGCAATATTATATCTTAGGCTATCTTTGACACAGAACAGTTAAAATTATAACAAAAAGTGTATTCAGCTCAAGTCACACTGCAGACAAGAATCAATGCGCATCGCATGTCTCCTGCTCACACTGGACACTGCACGAGAGAAAGGCAACTAAATATACCTCCTGCACAGGCGATTCGAGTATGTGAGAGCAGGAAAACCAAACAAAATTAACCTCCTACACAGGAGAGTGATCTAGATACAGAAAAATATTATTTTGGTGCATAAACCGACATATAATAATAAGTTGTTTTTGTCACCTTCTCTGGGGATGTATATTATTTAAAAGAAGAACAAGGATAATGCTACATCCAACCCATCTTCAGGAATAAAGTGATAGTCAGGCTTCAGAAGTTTGACTGCCACTTCATTGAAGATGGTCATTAAAAGCGAAACATAAACACTTAAGAACATTTCGCGGGTATATTAATAATTATGTTATTTGTCACATATCAGCCGGATCAACAGTTCTATCTTCCAGGTGTATCTAAAAAAATCTCGAAGGTAAAATGAGTTAAAGTTCCCATTTCGACCTAAAGAAGTTTTAGGAAGAGGCACAGTTATCACAATGACTTATTGTATGCAAATATAATAAAATATATAAAACATTATTGATGCTATAAATGGTTTGTTCGGATATGTATGTAGGGCCTATACTTTATTTTGATATTCAATATCTTAGGGTACCTGTACTTAGAACTGTGTAAATCTCTAAATCTATTCAACCACGCCATAAACTATATGCTGAATGTTTTTCAGTATTTCTACAGATAGCCTCTCCAGAACAGGTTAATGCCAATCTTCGTTCAACCTTTTTTATTCGCGGACAAAACGTTTTTCTCCTGTATTCAATTGGCATAGCTGAACTTTCTATTGAGTTGCCGGTCTTCACCGGGCCTCAAGAAAGCACCCATCCGGTGAACAACTGGGAGCGACAAAAATAACTGCTGCTGAATAGAACTTGTCAATGGCGACACCTTTCAGAACTCAATTGAAAGACCTTCAGGCGCAAAACTGGGCACACCGCCACACATTGAAGCCATAACCGATAAATAACACACGTGAAGAAAAATGACTAGGTGTAGAAAGGTTTATATGCAAATCTCGCCTTCATACATAGCGTGCTTTCGAGCCACACTACCAATGTACTTGTGTCGAAGCAAAAGTATAAGTAACAGAATACACCCGCTTAACTCTCTGAATATATAGTTAATTTAACGGGGGTGTGAAACAAATTATACCACCTATACAATTGAGTGTGGCATTAGATAAAGGTATTCCATGTCTAAATATAAGGAAGTCCCCACAATTACATCTAAATGTGCAGTACTTTGGTTATTGATACCTGCTTTTAAAGGAACAGCCAGCCTGTTTGTTTATGGGTCATTAAACTCAAACACTCTAACCGACGCCGAAGCGTAATAGAAAGCTTAGGACGAAGAAACTAAACAGGACACACCTGATAGATTTCAGTCACATTAATTTTGGGCTAACTATACTATTCCAATTTTCCGAGTCTTGGACCATATTGTTATTGGAGAGAAAGACACTTACGTCAGCCTCCACCGGGATTTAAACTCGGGGTCTCCTGCTATATAACCAACTATCTTCATAGGATTCCTTTTGATACTTCGAATTAAATTCATTATTTAAAATATATAGATATGAGTGTGCGATACTGTTATCAGATGTGTATTCCAAAATATTAAACAACCTGTTTCTTTTTATTATAGAACACTTCTTTGACAGATGCGGATACAACAAATAGCTTAATCTTATTATAAAATCTGTGGTGATCTGTTTACTAAGGCCAGTGGAACTATCTCTCTAACGTTAAATCCATTTTCGTGAAACTATCTTAAGATGAGGAAAATTGGTGTTATATATTTTCCATGATTTTCTAATTTGCAACAGCAGACTATATAATGTATACATTTTAAGTTGATCATCAATGTGTTTTCCGTTCCCTCATAAGTAAACACCTTAGTGCGAGGCATACAGTCAGGTGACGGCTCCCAAAAAACTTGTTTGGCTAACAGAACATGCTCTCCAAACACAATATGTGAAATCGCGTGAAACACGCCATCACTCGCGGATACAAAACTATACGGCAGACTCGACACGAGTGTGCGCGTGAGGCGTGGTTACATGTCTACGTGCAGTCATTTACCTGAGTGGCTTTACCTGTATATTTACGCTCAAGCTGGTCTGAGGCCCCAGGCACCGTGTATTCTCGTTAGACTGGTATCCGGGTGTCGAGATATACCAGGCGGTTACACTGATAGATGATGAGTTGTGGCTGTTAAAAATATAGCTGGAAAACACAACGTATCAATATTAATATCTGTCGGCCTCTCGTGGGAATAAATTCTCCTCTCGGGATGGTGATCAGCGGGGTATACTTGTCCATCAAAATTACACTTGGTAGTCTGCTGTCTGAATAAATAAATTGACGGACTTCACGACAACTTCCTTGTTGGTTTTGCATTGATATTTAACGCACTCATCTGTTTATGATTATACAGTTTAAATGCTGTCCGCCGATGGTCCCGTACTCAGTCTCGACTGGCCATGCCCATTGTGTGTCTCTACTCTGATATAAACCATACATATTGGGGTTTCAGAATTACTCAAATATAGATATGATTGTTGGCGATGTCTACTGTCTAGATTAAACAGGTGGTACCATTACATTCAGCTATTACTTCGGTGTGTAGGAAGACACTCCGAACAATTATTTGAACAATTGTATTTAAAGTCTTTGTTGTTCAGTCGTGTTCAAGGGTTTGTCGCGAGGGAGTCATCCGTGCAACTGTTTTCATCTTGATTTTAAAATGTATGTAAGTTATATCTGTGGTATAATACTGTTCAAGATTACCAAAATAGCCAATGATTCCTCAGGATGATATAGCTTTGTGTTTGGACTGCTTACTCTAGGAACGTAATCATTCTCATAGCTACCTGTGTGTCATGGCTACAATGGGGTTTTCCAGTGACAAAAAAGGGAGATACAAATGTTACTCCTAGAAATGATAGCGCCCCCTATGTCATTGAC
>JARFOD010106380.1:0-15922 GCA_031763545.1 Mopalia muscosa
CCCCCCCCCAGGGGTTAAGTGAAACACATCAACAAATTATAAACAGACATCAATACAAGCCACAAGTATTAGGTAAAGACAAGTGGACAATTCTTTAAATCGAACAGAACTCCAAATAAACAAACACATAGAAAGCATGTTACTCAGAATAAATAAGTCAAATTACTGAATGTGTTAGTAAAATAAACTTAAGTCTATAAACCTTTTAAATAAACAAATATACATTTTGTTTTCTTGTTTTTTAGGTTGTTGTTTAATTTTATAGCATACATTTATCATTAAACTATATAATAATATGTTGGAGATGGATTTGTCTGGGCTAATGTTGTAGGCCTACACTTCATGTCACTCAGTTTACACTGTCTTAAAGTAATGCTCTACATACATTGTTTGTTTGATTGGGTTTTAACCCCATACTTGAGGATATTTCAATTAAATGATGTTATGCCAGAACAATGAATGAAGGAAACCCTCATCGGTATTACAAGCAACAAATGAAGACAGGACAGGACAAATACAGGACAACCTCAGGACATAGAAAGTCATCACAAATGAGATAAGATGGATGTTGCCTAGCTCTTAGCTTTGAGAGCACCCTGGGCAACAGGAAGTTCCCTACCAGCCCTCCGGAAGAAATTCAATGAATATAATTTTAGTTTTTCTTTGGTAAGATAATTATTACATTTTGCTGTTCTCTTCTAATTACCAGTAACTCAAAAATATGCAACACACCTAAACCATTTCCTGTGTGTTTCATGGGCTTTATTACAGTTTGCATTTGTTCAATTTAAATTGTCTTGTATGAAATTTAATTTTAATTTAAAAATGTTAAAAAAGAACTTTGAATTAATTTTCTATTTATAAATTCAATGTACACTGTTAATGGTTAATACATGCCACAAAATCAATAATCATATTTCTTAACCCAAAACTAAAATACAACAGCCTTTGCAATATGTTAAAAAATATATAAATGATGCCATGACAACAGGACATTCCATTCCAAAATGGGTGGGATAATTTAAGTGTTAAACAAAATGTTAGAATAAGCAAATTATAATTGTAAGACTACAATGTAGAAAGTTAGTAAAACCATGCAGTGCAGGCAGCTGTGCAAAACTGAAAATTTGCTACAAAAGTAAATTATTAAATCTAGAAGGCATATTAATAAGTGTGTAATGATAAAGTCCAGCAAATGAAGGTTTGTCAGTTAATGTCAAAACATAATCCAAAAAGCAGTTTTCTAGTAGTTATCACATGTACATTATACATGTACATTAAGGTATTAATGACTAAAATGTGAATCTGTGTCTGACAAACTTTCACTGCTAGCTCTGAATCACATGATATTAGAGAGGCAAATGATTGGCTGGTGGTTGACACAACAACCTGAGACTTTCGCCATGAATGACTGTGATAATGAAATAGGCAATTATAAATGATGTTATTAACAGTTGAAAAAAACACTAGTTAAAATATTTCACTTAAAAATCAGCTGATACAGAGATTTTACTTTTTATTTTTACAATTAATGAAAAAATAAATAAACGAATGACTGGCATATCTCAAAATAATTCCACACAAAGTATATTTTTACAAACATTAATTTAAATAATGTGGAAAATAAACTGTTGTTAATATAATCCATTTGAAAAATTTTCACAGAAATATTTATTTAAAAAAAAAAAAGCCTTAGCAATATAAAGTTTGCGCTGGGATTACAATATACAGGGATATGATACTCTGCCTTATCCAGGCCCAATCCACATAAAATTAGGTACAGGGTATTGTTCTCATTCGTCAATTTCCATAAAGATTCCAGAAAGCTAGGGAGCTTGACAGTCTCCCTCCTTCAATATTTAGTTGATGTTGTAAAGTCCTCAAAATCTTAAAAATATTTTATATCTAAGGAATGTGATTATATAAGAACGAGCATCAACTTTTCCTCAATTGATATTCAATGTCAGTTCGCCAGAAAAACAAGTTTTTTATCTGCAAATAGAAGGTTTTTCTAGTCCAACATTAGATCGTTTTTTTTTTTTACCCAAATGCACTGTCTTTGCGTTATAATACTACTTTTTATGGAATTAAAGATAGTCATTAATATGTACTTTAAAAGGCTTTTTATTTCTTATAGCAGCTGTAAAGTGGAAATTATAAAGAATGAAATCAAGGAAGTTTCCTTCAACACACTGTCGCTTCGCTGTCAAATTGGTAAAGCATTCTTGTCAGTTACCGTGCTCTGGGAGAGAGTTCGAGATTACCTCGGCAAATCACGGTTAAAGCTTACTGTTACATATCCCTGTATATTGTAATCCCAGGTTTGCGCATTCAGGGGTCAGAATATGCAGAGACACTTAGATCTTGGCCAAGAAAGGAGTATAACAAATTATTTTCCAGACATTTTGGAATGCCATTGTGGACCAGTCCAAGTGAACTATAGGAAATTTGACCCCTGATATTGCAAACCTTTCAAAAGCGATTTCAAATATTATGGAAGGAAAAAATAAAATAGACCGAAAAATGTATGAATCCTTAATACATGTAGTATAAAAGCATAAAAAATGTTTACAATTTTTTTTCATAGTGTTTCCTAAACCCATATTTTCATTAGTTGGAATATAAAAGCTCAAGCCTCAACAACAAATGATTGAATTGGATGTTTTGGCTTGTTTATTTGATTGGGTTTTATTGTCGTACTCAAGGGTATTTCACTTATAGGACCAATGATGGATGTTTTGACAAACAGATTGTAAAATAGCAGTTTCCGTTGGTTAGCAAAGAAAAGCATGATGAAATATGATTGGTTGAATAAATATTGCCACTCCCACAGAAATATTGCTTCAGTTTCCTTGATTTGGATTGGTTAATTTTCTGCAGCAACTTAATAAAACTGCTGTGATTGGTTAATTTTTAGGAGTGCTCTTCAAGCTTAAAAGCCGTTTTTGTAGTTTCAAAAAGTTTAGTGCTTCTACGCTATTGGTGTTATAAAAATCTAAACTGTACGAATCCAGATAAAGAATATCTGAAAAGTGTGACTTTTGGATAATATTTTCTGTAAAATAGCACATACATGTAACCTGATTATCTGCACAAATGTGTTAAATAACTAAAACTAAGAAAAGAATGTTCACAAAATCTGAAAGTACTAATTTTTATTTTTCTATACAACTTACCTCGCAGAATATAATCAAATGCCTGAAGCGTTTCACGGCGACCATACCAAACTTCCATCTCATCAAATGTTGCATCTGCGTAAGCGAATCTCCCAGCTAAATCACCGGTATTTGCTCTGCCGAGGTAGACATTCCCGACTTCACCAGAAAGCTCTCTGATAGAGGGATCTCTCTCTGATTTTGCTAGTTTATAATTGATATAGACATTCAGTCCGTGGTCAGGATGCCAGGAAAGTTCCACAAAGTACCAGGTCCCGGCTCTGAACCAGTCGGCACGAGGGATCGCAACTCGCCATGTTTTTCCAGGCTGCTTAACGGTAAAAATTATATGTCGATCTCTATGGAAGATCTGAATGCCATTGTTACCAGAAGAAAAATAATACATGTCGTTTTCAAAGTTCTGGAAATTTATCCAGAATGCAACAGTGATACCATGGTTACACAGTGCTAAATTTCCTAAACATTTGTCTGCATGTTCTCCCATGTCAACATATTGGCCTTTGCCGTTAAGCCTCAGAGCATTACCCACAAGCCCCGACACAATCCTAGGGTTACCCATTACAGGCAATCTCAAGGTGGGATGAACAAGACGGTTGTTACGAATCTCCTCCATGCTTAACAGATAATTCATTGGTTCACCTATAAAGAAATAAAGCAGACATTTTATTGAAGAGAAAGAGTGTAGCTTGCCATCATTGGTTCACCTATAAAGAAATAAAACAGATATTTTATTGAAGAGAAAGAGTGTCGCTTGCCATCATTGGTTCACCTATAAAGAAATAAAACAGACATTTTATTGAAGAGAAAGAGTGCCGCTTGCCATCATTGGTTCACCTATAAAGAAATAAAACAGACATTTTATTGAAGAGAAAGAGTGTCACTTGCCATCACTGAGAACTGAAATGGGATCTTTGGTTAACAGGGCCAAAAATATAGAAAAATTATTATATACATATATTTTCAAATTTTAATATTTTATGGCCTCCAATAACAAAAGATTCAATTCCCGAACAGGTCTTTACATTAGAATAATCTAACAAACTGAATAAATGTATGATGTAAGTTTTATCCCATAATTATGTTTGTTTGATTTGGATTAAACCTGAATTATTTCAAATACAGGACAATCACAGGATGCAATACAAAGACATCACAAGTAGATTTGCCCCATGCAGCCCCTGAGAGCACCAGGGCACCAGGGCAGCAGCTCTGGGAGCCCAAAATGATGAAAATACTGGGAGACTATTGAAAGGACATACCTCTCTGGATATAATCATGTGACAGCAAGTACTCTCTGGTGCCGTACCAGTATTCTAAATCATCAAAGGTAGCATTCGCATAAACGGCAGAATTCATATCTGTATTTCCCCGACCAATGTAAAAATGATTCATGCGTGGATTCAACACATCACTTCTCGATAGGCTTCTTGGTACTCCCCGTTTGGATTCACCGACGAGTTGCTGATTGGAGAAAAGTTGTAATCCAGTATCCGCATGCCATGAAAATTCCAAGAAGTGCCATTTATTGGCCATCACCATAGGAACGGAAACCGTCCATTGTCGTGTTGATGTTGTAGCTGTGACATGCAAGCGCCCTCTGCTATACCTCAAACTAAAACCATTCAAACCGTTTGATAAATAGTACATTTCATCTGCAAGGTCACCCGGCCTCAACCAAAATGCTTGCATTGCTCCATTCACGCAGTAGTCCAAATTTCCAAGACATTTGCCTTTGTGTTCCCCAATATCTGCAGTTTGTGAATTTCCGTCCAGCGACAAAGCCCGGCCAATTTTCCCCCTAACTAATTTGGGGCTACCGTAGGTGTTGATGAGGTATGCTGGGTGAGTGATTCGACTTCCCCTCATCTCGTCAAAATCAAAATAATGATTCGTAGGTTTTCCTGAAATAAAAAAAGTAAACATGATTTCTGTAGATAAACATTTTCTCAAGTTAATTCTACCAATATATTCATAAGTAAGCAAACACGAGTTAACTCCATTACAATGAGTGATGTTCAAAGTCATTTTTTTTTCCTTCTGCCCTACTTAAATACAGGTCATCAAATTCACTCAATTGCTAACTTGACAATGAATTGCTAAAATTATGTCTATTAAATAAAGACACAGTACTTTTAACACATTTTTCTTTCTTCTAAATGTTCTGTTGTATAGAAAGAAATTTTTGTATGCCTCTACTATGAATCAAACTGAGACAAATTTCTTGCAGAGCCAACTCTCTGTTGGGTTCACAACAAAGGTTCACAGTACAATGGACTATTTAAATACCCATATATTTTTTCAACAGATTCAACACTAGATTAAGATTCTGTATTACTGTAACCCAGTGTATGTCCATCCATATAATACAAGAGGGAGAATACTTAGGGAGTAATTACTGTAACCCAGTGTATGTCCATCCATATAATACAAGAGGGAGACTACTTGGGGAGTAATAACTGATGAGCTCAATTTCGGATTCAAACCCTGGTGTACTCTCCTTCCTTAATGAATTGTACTGCAAGTAGCCTATAGGGATTCCTGAAAGGGCCTAAACTATCCCCCCCTCCCCTCCACACACACTTCCGGCTAAGGCTAGCTTATAGGTTCTAGTGAGCTATAGGAAGGATGCCATAAATCATACCTCTTTGAATAAAACCAATTGAAATCAGCGTCTCTCTGTCTGCGTAAAAAATGTCAAATTCATCAACTGCAACCGCAGCATATTTCTCTTCGTTCATCGGTGTGTTTGCACGACCAATGTAGAAATTCTGATGAGATGTTTCACGTGGTCGGTGAGATGTGTAATCCCGGCCAACTGATGCCTGATCAAAATCAATGAACATTGATAATGAACTTTTATCATCCCAAGAAACTTCTAAAAAGTACCAACGACCAACTTCGGGCACCCATCCGTAAGTTTTCCACTTTTTCTCGGCAGACGTTAACTCTGCATACAGTCTGTTAGCGGTGTAATAAATAGACAGGCCTTTTGGACCAGTGGCTACAAAGTACGTTGTTGATTCTAGCTTATCAAATTGAATCCACATTGACATGTAAAAGCCATAGATACACTTCTCCATGTTACCGAGACAGATGTCAGAGTGAGGTCCGAAGTCCACATAGTCCCCTCCCCCAGATAAACTAATAGCAGAGCCAATCTTTCCAGAAACTTTACTGACACGTCCAACTGATTTCCCATTCAAATTGGGGGCCTCTATAGCTCCGCCAGCCGCCTGGTCCATGGAGAGATAATAGTTGTATATAGGACCTGGTAACAAGAAGAGAAATCACACAAATCATGTACAAGAAGTAAACAAATGAAACAGGACGAATGCTATCTTGTTATTACAGTTAAATAAAATTAATTTTCCAGTATGTGTTAAAAGAGGATTCTTTTGTTTTGGGGGTTTTGTGGGGAAAACATATCTTTAAAAAAAAATAACATAAAAATAACAGGGATGTCGATTAATAAACAATGATAAATCATCTCATCTTCTAGATTAATACCCACGGATGAGTTTCTAAATAGATCTTAATCTGGAGTTGTTATGGGTAATCTAGAACATCTTGAGAGACGGTAATGACCATGTACATGGTATAGAAACCATGTGATAGATTTGTAGCAAACCAGATATTAAATAGATCAACCTGTAAGCAACGAACAATTGAACATGTCTCCTGAGGTAGGAGAATAAGAGTACTAAATTAACTTTCATTTTAACCAGAAGAGATCTCTTACAAAGGATCATAGTAAGAGCACACTAGGAAGCTAACCATGATGAAAATGGAAAAATAAACAAATGACATAACAATTTCAAAAATATATAAAACAAATACATAAATTATGAAAACTGGGAGAAATAGTATATAAATTATTTTCACATCGGGGGAATTTACACCTGATTTTTTAGTCTTTTAATAGAAAGTGAATATTAACAGTATGTTCATTTTGGGGTGTTAATACTTACTTAGTTTTAACAGATTCTAGTTAAGAAATTTTCAAAATTTTACATTTATTCACAAACCTAGTTCTCGGATATCTTTTGCTGATTTCATTGATGACCAAAACTGAAACTCATCGACAGCAATGGTACCAACCCCTGACAAACCGGAATAATCATTCGCTCTTCCAATAATAAAGTTGTTATGACGAGATGAACCTTCACGAATGGCGGGTTTTCTGGCAGGAGCAGAGTCTTGGCTGACCATGTTACCATTGATGTACAATCGCAGTCCATTGCGTCGTTGCCATGTTGCAGTCACATGGTACCAATGTTCTTTCAAAATGTTGTCATATTCAACCGACCATTGCTCACCATTCTGCTTCCTGAAATGTACATTAAAAATTTTATTGTCTCATTGAAAAGTTTAAAAAATATAAATTTTTATTCCCAAAATGTGAATTTCCAATGCATATAAATTGATGATGGGTCTGTTTGGTTGGTTGGTTTGTTTGAATTCACTTACATGATGGACTGACAACATCTCAATCTGCCTTCACTCGGTGGACAGGGTTCATGTCAGATCTGCCTACCCAAGAGGAAATTTATGTGTAAAAAATTAATTTTTATGAGTATTTTCTTACCGTTTTGTGTATTTTTGTGTTGCAGCATAGCACATAATATTCATTTTTGTGCGTGTTTTGATTGCCTTTTTGTGTATTTCACATAAATTATGTGTACAAAATACTCCAGAATACTCCGGATAGGCAGGCCTGTCATGTATACATTTGCAAAATACCACAAAAATAACAGTAGCTCACAACTGCTACACCTAGTGTAATATTTCTTCATTCTCATTAAAAGTTCACGATTTCTACGATTTTAGAAGACCACATGAGCAACGCACACAGAAACCTCATTTACCATCCCCTGAGATAGTCAAGTGTGATTAAGGTCACAGGGATTGATCAGGTTTTTTTTTCAAACCTCTACAAAAATTCAATATTTAATTGAAATTCAATCTCAATCCAAGCTTGTATTTAAAATATGTACGTAGGGTTTTCATAACATCAAAGGGCTGTTAAATCATAGTTTTATTAAATTTTGGTAAATCCAAAATGAATTTTTTTTGCAAAAGGTACTCAAAAAGATAATATATATGGATTGTTGGACTCTCCCTTGGTCCTACATGTTAGTCACTGAACCGCAAGAGAATTAGCTCTCGAAAGCTAAAACTGTTGTCTATTAGGTATCTTAGGACTCTTGGCATTCTGTATGTATTACACAAACTCACAGGGGTAACAGAATTAGTGTTTTAGGTCCGAAACTTACTTGAAGACAAACTCCAGAGCTCCATTACCATACATCATAGCAATCCCATGAGAGGAGTCAGAATGGCCACCATTGGAGAGATAGACACTCTTCACAGCCGAAGACCCTGAGAACTTCACCCATAACATGAGAGTGTAGCCTATGGAGGAACAAATTGAAGGATTAACACTAATAATCTAACATTTCTGGACTTCTTAGTTGAATCGTAAACCAGGTGATTGACAGCCATTGTGCACAATGTTTAGCTGGTATGAAGAAGTAAGAGCTATATGGAAAGCAAGATGATATTACGCATATAACATGTTAACCTCTGGCTGCCATTCTTTTATAAATTAGATTGGCGTTTACTGTTGTACTCAAGGACATTTCACTTATATGATGACTGATCGCCCTTTTCACACTCTGGAAAACCAAGCAGAAACCTTGTAAAAAAAAACCCCTCATGATTGCTGGAGCTTGGACTGCCCCATGTACCTGAGTGTGTCAAACCTATTCCCCCAAGACGTAACAGTATATTGTACTCACCCATTGGACACTGATCGAGATCCCCAAAGCATTCAAAGCGATGTCCAGGGCCTGTAACTCTCAGCCACTGGCGTCTGCCCTCTATGGAGAGAGCATTACCGGAAACGCCCTGTACAAGTTTTGGATCGCCGTTTACCGTAGCGTCTAAGCCAGATGGGTTCACTGCAGTGTCCCCAAGCAGAAAATTCATTGGCAGGTGGTAGTATGTAATAGCTCCTGTAACCAAATAAACACCAATTTGTTTGAAATAAGTTCAGATATTTTTGAGCCAAAACAAAATCAATCTGAATTAACCAGGCATTTTTATAATGGGGTTTAAGTGCATTTTCTTTCCATTTCAACCTTTTTGCCTCCCTAATTCTTTTTTAATTGGATTTATGTAACGCATAGTTTTTTTTTGTTATTTAAAGTTTGTTTGATTCAAGGATCTATACGAAATTGATGATGATTTCATGAGTATGTGTCTGTCAGACCTATATTTTTTAGGAGTACTTTCCTACTTTTATGTGTATTTTTGTGCTACAGCATACCATTTACTTCTAACTTATCTGAGTATTTTAATGTCATATTGGTGGATTCAACATAAATTTTGTTTACAAAGCACTCTGGTCAGTGTTTAGAAAACCGCCCTCAAAGCATATGATAAAAGTGTTTCTTAAATTGGGATTTCAAGCTGTTCTCAAACCTCCACAAGTACATGTAAATTATACAAGTTTATTTTCATCTGACTAAACATTATTTAAAAACGTTTATTCAGCAGTTCAAATTTTGCTTTTGATTTTTATATTACATAAATGAATGAAAATTCCATGAAATAAAAAGGGAAAACTAAAAGTGCAAACTCATTTGGCTGATGAGAACATTGATGATGTACAGTGTAGGTGTATGGGGGGAGAAGTTTGTTAGCAATCCTCTGAAGGATGTGTCACAACTTTGGTTTAAGACACTTACGCCCCTAGCTGGAAGGTCTTTGTTAGCTTGACATTTATTAATCGAAACATAAATGTTTCTTATAAATTAACACATTAGCTTTCATTCAATACCACAAATAACCAAAACAGAACCAAAGAATCAAAGATTGTTTCAATGGGTGAAAGAAACCTCTCTTTTCAATAGACAAGACAATAACATGCAACACACTGACGTGACTTGTGTCTTCCCTTAAGAGTACCAGGGCAACAGGCGGCTCCCTCATAACCGCCATGTCCACACGACCACACGCTATTTACCCTGAACAAAAATCTCACAAGGCCCCCTCTTCAGAGTGAAATACTGCCAGAAATTATTCAGTCTACCTGAGACAAGGTGAATTACTACATATTAGTCAACACACCTTTGTCACTCTAGCATTAATCAGCTGAAATAACTCCTTGATTAACCTGAATGAATACCTGTCTGACAACTTTATAACAGGGACTTTAATTGGCAGCAGTTTTAAGGTATGTGCATTATTATTGTGATCATGTTTAGATGTAGGTTACCTGCACATTTATGATTTGATCATTGTAATGGCTTGATTGGAATGTATGCAAGGTGTGTAACACCTGGGGTTAGTTCACTCATAAGGCATGTGGCTGATAATGGTGGAAGGACACCCCCATCCCTGTTTACTGTCAGCTGCTGTACCCTTGATGTCAATAACAAGCACAACCGAAGAGGAGATAGAAGATCTACAAAACTCCTCAAGACAACCAGAGACAAGACACAAGACATATAAATCACATCAAGACAACCAGAGACAAGACACAAGACATATAAATCACACCAAGACAACCAGAGACAAGACATATAAATCACACCAAGACAACCAGAGACAAGACACAAGACCTATAAATCACATCAAGACAACCAGAGACAAGACACAAGACCTATAAATCACACCAAGACATTCACAGACAAGAAACAAGGCCTACAAATCACCTCAGGGGTTGAAAGTCTGAGGGTTCCAAACTTATCCCCTCAAATTAAATAAAAAAGACTCAATTTTTGCAGAAAAATATTCAGAATTTCCCCCATTTTAATTACAAATATCAAATATTTTATGGCAAAAAAAAAAAACAGGAATGCAGGTGTCAGTATAATATGTGTTGGTAGATGTACAGGTGTGTATGAACAATTAAGTATCAATGAGTATAAAAGTTAAAAGGAGAGATATTAATGTTAATGGCACGCCATGCAGGCATGGTTATATTTTGTTGATGAAACAAAAGAAAAAGATTTTAACAAAGTATATATAGTAAGAATGACACTAATAAGCTTCCACAACGATACACAGTACATTGTACTTGTAAGTGTTCTTTGTACCATTTTCTGGTTCATTTAATTTTTTTGGATAATCTACTGTGAATGTCTTCTATTGGTTTTTGTGTCAAACAACACTGAATCACATTGACCTGCCAACTGTTTGAATCACAGTTGAACACAATCAAACTACCTGGTCGCTTAACCTGAGGATTGGCCAGTATACTCCCCACAGAAACACGCTTTATGCTGAGCCTTAGAAAACTCTTTGAGGTCGATGAGCCAAACAGTGTTGGCAAAGTTACAAAAATGTGAAGTTCATCATCGCAGGTCGAGCGCAGTTTACAGTCTGTTTTTAGAAACAGTTCTAAAGTGAGGATTATGTTATAATCAGCAATATGCCTTAGGTGAGGCTATCCCGTAGAATTAGTCTGACAGAAGCTATAAAGTGTTCAATCCCCCTTCCCTTTTAATAGTCACAAATCCACAAAACTCAATATGTTTTATAAATATAAGGAACATTTCATAGAGCTAGTCATGTAATGTGGACATTAACACATTAAGTTTTAAAAATAAACCTTACCAAACATTTTATTGAGCTGGTCATGTAATGTGGACATTAAGTTTAAAAAAAAAACCTTACCAAACATTTTATTGGGCTGGTCATGTCATGTTGACATTAAGTTTTAAAAATAAACCTTACCAAACATTTTATTGGGCTGGTCATGTAATGTGGACAGTAAGTTTTAAAAATAAACCTTACCAAACATTTTATATTATTTGATTAAAGAAGTATAGTATTATATGCACATAGAAAATTAACTATTTCTTTGACTGTCAAAGACTTATCACTGTGAATGCCAGCTTGTCATGCAACTTTGACATTGAATTGTAAAGAAATACACTTTTGAAAAGATTTTTTTTGAGTACATGGAGTATAATGTTACCTGTGAGCTGACCCAGTGTCCACAAAACCTAGACCTTAGGTATACAGACGGGGAGGTGTGTTCATTCACATTCCTACAACCACGTCACAGATACAGGATTGGGCTTCTACTAGTCACACAGACAAGCCTTACATATATCTCTCTACTGTAATTCATAGAACCATAAAAAGGGTTGAAATTGCAAATGTTATGATGTCCATGTATCAACTGAAAACAAGTCAACATGTTTCACCAAGATCTGTCCACGATATTGTCTCAGCCATTGCAGATAATATTGAGCATGAACCAATCTACTGATTATTTTAACTGATCATGAAATACAGCCCTACAATATTATTGATGACCTTCATGTTTGATGGTGTATGATAGTAAAGAGATTAAATTACATGTATCTCCCTTGGAAAACCTTGAAATAATGCTTTCCATATAAACTCTGGGTTTAATTACTCATCTCTGAAAAAAGTTTAAGAAATTTTACTATTCTTGTTACAAATGCCATTTAAATGAAAGAGATTCTGTTTCATATTTTCTTTTCTGTGTGTCCACTATTTTAGGTTTGCAGTTTCTATCCAGCTGTAATATTTGTATTTCATCTCCTTGGCTGTTTAATACAATTGTCAAACCAAAAATTATTCATTACAATTGTCAAATGTAAAACGAAGTGAAATATTAACAGTGATTTCATTGATAGTTGGTTTATATGACCGGTGTTTATTTGATTGCGGTGCAACATATGGTTATTTCACTTATATGAAGTTTGGATTATTCTCTCAAACAGCCAGAATTGATACATTAACCACAGTTTTTATCTCTAACCACAACTTTATATGCGCCTATTTAGTCCATACATATATGTAGTCTATTTATTCAGTGATTGTGATGTAGCTTGACAGGTACATGAGAGGCAGCCAAATGCATTGACACTAGGATTTACCTGCCCCTCACACCTTTTATTAAAGCCATAGATATAGGCCTAGTCAACACCTATGTACTCATTGTGACGTAATTCCTCATAACTTTGATTGACAGGTAATGAACATAAATGAGTTTGATGTAATGATGACTAAAATCAGACACACCTGTCCACACAGGAGTATTAGTGCAGGTTTGGTAACAAACACCTGGTCGTAAAAAAAGTTTGTCAACCTGAACCATACATGTAGGTGTTTTGTGGTTTGAGTGTTTGAATAAACACCTCACCTAGTATCCTTTACATCAGGCATTTCCTGTTTTCTGTGAAGACAGACAACTGCTTAGCCTTTAATAAATCATCCCATGTCATAATCAGTCCTGCATCAAACGTGACCTTTCTCAGGGATAAAATAAGTTTCTCTCCTAATCCTACAGAAGTCCAATACAATTTTTTATTGGATATGCAATTAAACCTGAACTACATGTATGGTTGTGTGATTTTCCTGGTGTTTTATTCAACAGAAAGATTCCAAGGAAATTCTACGGGTTCAAGTTTTATTGATTGATTGGTGTCTTACGCCATTCGCATACAATGTTAGGTCCTTTCCTCTGTTTGAAAATTAAATGTTCCTCCAGAGCTAAGTATAAAAGTTAATATAATAATGACTATTCTTGAAACAGTCAGAGGGCTGTTTAAGTTTTAAGCTAAAGTTTGTTTACACAAGTTTTTCTCATACATACATGTATATCTCAAACTCATATTATATCACATTTTTTGTTTTTAGCTCTTAAAAGAGGTTTATCATGAATTTAATAGATTGACAACCTGGTGTGTTCAAATTTGATAAAGAAATGAATATTTTAATAGATAAATGGACCAAAATGATTTCGTTTTTATGTCAAGTTCAAACCTATTCTAGTGGCAGACAGGTATATTTGTACAAAGCACTCCCACTTGGACAGGAATGTAGATAAATTAAAATCGATGAATCATCTGTATATTCCAAGGGACAAGTTTCTTAATCTCGAGTTGTTATGGGTAACCATGCAGATCCCCTCGATAGGGGGTAATGACCATTTACATGGTATATTTATCTGTTCCACAATTATAGACAGATCAGATTGTTGAATTAATTTTTGTGTCACATAAAAATTCAAAAAGACTATTAACAGTATTCTTGTTATTTTGGTTCTTAGTCTGAACAGATTCTAGTTCAGAAAATTGTACTTGTTAAAAGAGATCATATTGCTTCAACATGCTGGATATGTCCTGTATCTTACTCATCAGGAACCATAGAGGGTATTTAAGACTGTGTTAGGAGGAAATTAGGTCAGCCAGAAGAGATTGATTTTTACATCAATACTCCTACAATGAGTTGAGTGACAGCTGGAGGACAGTCTCTACTTTTAGTAGTCTCAGGTCACCCATATTCTGTGTCCAGGAGCACACCTTATGAAGGTCAGTCTGTAAACAAAGACCAGTCTAAATAGGACAGACAAGTCACCTTAAGACAGCCTCTTTGAGTGAGATTAAATGCACAAAAATGTGTGAATTCCCTGAATCAAATTTATGTGTAAAGAATACTATTAAGGAGTATTTTCTGACCATTTTGCATCTTTTCTTCTTCTAAAGATTTATTATAAAATACTTATCGACCTTTAAGATTTTTTTTTATTAAAAGATGTATTTTGTTATTTGATACATTTTTTATAGTATTTTATGTTGCCTTTCTTGTTCCTTTTTCCTCCTGGATTCAGAAGTGAGTATAGTATTTTAACATCTACCTTTTTACATATTGAGCATGTTCGTGCATTCCACATAAATTATTTGTAACAGTACAAAAATACTGCAAAATGCAACTGGTAGGTCGTCTGAGCCTGACTAAGATGGAAATCAAAGGTCAGTCAAGATGAGACAGCATCCCTGGCCCTACACCAAAGTTAAGTGGCTACATTGAGGACAGTGAATATATCTTTCTCACAGTGTTGTGACTTGTCTATAGATGGATAATTTTCAGATGTAAAATGGATCAAGTCTGGTAAAGAATCTGATCAAAATGTCTCATCATTTTCATGTAACTCAATGTATACAGCTATACCAGTAATGATAGTTAAAGAGTGGAGAAGTCAAAAGGGAACCTTGTCTTACTCCATCAAAAATGTCAAAATATATAGCTTTTCTAAAAAATATATTTATGTATAAATAAATTGCGAGATTTTCAAAAACATTAAAAACTGTAATAAATTTTTTAATAAAATTTCCTTGATATTTTATTTCACTTTTCTTTGTCTAAAACACTTAAATTTCAAAAATAAAACGGGTCACATATAGGTGAATGCCAAACTTTCAAATTTGGTCAAATGTCAAATCTCCTAAATGATGTACTCTTTACTCAGCAATGGACAGTTTGTATGAGTGTAGCAATGATGTACCCTTTACTCGGCACTGGACAGTTTGTATGAGTGTAGCAATGATGTACTCTTTACTCAGCAATGGACAGTTTGTATGAGTGTAGCAATGATGTACTCTTTACTCAGCAATGGACAGTTTGTATGAGTGTAGCGATGATGTACTCTTTACTCGGCACTGGACAGTTTGTATGAGAGTAGCGATGATGTACTCTTTACTCGGCACTGGACAGTTTGTATGAGAGTAGTGATGATGTACTCTTTACTCGGCACTGGACAGTTTGTATGAGTGTAGCAATGATGTACTCTTTACTCGGCACTGGACAGTTTGTATGAGTGTAGCAATGATGTACTCTTTACTTGGCACTGGACAGTTTGTATGAGTGTAGCAATGATGTACTCTTTACTCGGCACTGGACAGTTTGTATGAGTGTAGCAA
>JARFOD010106391.1:0-15919 GCA_031763545.1 Mopalia muscosa
CTAAAGAAAAATAGGAGAGGTGAAGCTATATAACAGTATGATAAAGTAGTTAAATAAACAAGGTCTAATGTTCTGTTTAGCTGTAATTTCTCAAAACATAAGAGAACAATTATCGAATGTGAAAAAAACGTTCACTATATTAATTCACAATGATCCTCTCTTACATCAAATGAACAGGGCCTTGGTGGCATCTCTACCTTGGCCTATTACTTTGGCTTGGATTGTAAATTACCAATTCCCAATTTTTTGTACTGGATCAGAACCTGTGGTCAAGTGTGAGAATTTAAGTAGAACTATATTTGTATGTTTGTATTAACTATCTCATTCCTCCTGCCATTTCATTAGGATGATTACTAACCCTACCTATGGGTGTAACAATGATTGGAAGTTTTTGGGTGATAAACTATACTCAAACTCAATAGTTGTACCAATTTGAATTAATGATAGTCTAATAAGTATGCCCTCTTCTAAATACATTTTTGTTTTTCCATACATTGTCATTGTCATATAACTGAAACACCCTTGAGTACGACATTTAATGCAAGAGCATTTGTTTACCATGGTTCATTTTAAAAATTTTGAAAATTATTAACTTATTAACTTAAATTAATAATAACTGTGCTTCAGGTGAGTTGACACTTGCTTGATTACACAATTTATTAATTGGTGTTTTACACCATTTTCAAGAGTATTTTATTTATCCAAAAGTGTTGTTCACTATACCAATTGTGTTGTGCACTATACCAATTGTTTTGTGCACTATACCAATTGTGTTGTGCATTATGCCAATTGTTTTGTGCACTACCACAATTGTGTTGTGCACTATACCAATAGTTTTGTGCACTATCACAATTGTGTTGTGCACTACCCCAATAGTGCTTTGCACTATTTCAACAGACTGTGTTGTGCACTATCCCAAAGTGGTTGCACTATCCCAACAGTGTTGTGCACTACACCAGTAGTGCTTTGCACAATTTAAACAGACTGTGTTGTGCACTATCCCAATAGTGTTTTGCACTATCCCAACAGTGTTGTGCACTACACCAGTAGTGTTGTGCACTATCCCAGTAGCATTGCACATTATCCCAACAGTGTTGTGCATTAACCCAAAAGAGTTGTGCACTATCCCAAAAGTGTTGTTCATTATCCCAATAGTGTTGTGCACTATACCAATTGTTTTGTGCACTATCCCAATAGTGTTTTGCACTATCCCAACAGTGTTGTGCACTACACCAGTAGTGTTGTGCACGTAAAGTATGTCCCAACAGTGTTGTGCATTATCCCAACAGTGTTGTGCACTATCCCAATAGCGTTGCGCGTTATCCCAACAGTGTTGTGCACTATCGCAATAGTGTTATGGACTAACACATAAGTGATGTAACAGTCATTAAAGAGGCATAAGTTAGCCTTACACCACTTCAATATCTAATGACCTGTCATCTTACACTGCTCATCCTTAATCTTGATGAAGATAGACACTGTCCAAATGTTTCAATTTTACCTTCATTATGTGCTGATAGCAAACTATGTTTTCCTTGGTTTTGCTGAATATAGACAATGTCCAATCACAATATCTAATGACAGGACAGTGCAAATCCTTATTTTTGTTGTATATAGACAATGTTTAGATTTAAAAATTTGATGCACAACATCATTTTACATCACACTGCTTTTCCATTTTTCTCGCTGATTTAGGGACTGTATCCAGTTATCGATCGTTTTCTCATCGGTCCTTTTTTTTTGTAAACAACGATGTAGAAAACCATGGGTGTTCAAAGCGTTTTTTTTGTGTTCACTGACGCACAACTCTTATATTTCATTCCCCTTGCAGCACGGTAGGGGGTAGTTAAATCTCAGCCATACTCTTCTGTGAAATCATATTTTTCCATTGTGTGCAGTTTGGTATATCTGCCCAAGGTATTTAAATACTTTCTTTAACGATGTCGGACAGGTATATATTTGTATCATTAAACACCGCATAATCCCTTGCTTATTATAGTCCAGTCATTAACAAACCATGAGTGAATATTTTCCGCCGCTTGGAGACTTTCGTCATGAAACTGCACAGGTATTAAGCTGTAGCTATACTGGTTTCGAAAAATGACACCGACGGCATGTCAACATCAAAAACTGAGTTGTACTTGTCTACATCGATCACAATAAGTCCAAAACCCTGTGTTTGTCGTTCACGGTGAACTTGCACCCCATGCACAAAACAGTTCATGCGTCCAGATAATGCGCCCACTGAGAAGATCATAATGATTTTAAACATTTAATGGATATTATAAACTTTATGTATTTTGTCTCCCCAAGTAGTAAATTCTTATTTGCTCCTGTTATTATATAGCTATGAATGAATATGAATGTATATAATAAGTGTATTAGCTTTTGCCTCCAATCAACACTTGTAACTAGAATATAAAGGACATGTTTGTCGGTCAGAATAAATAACTCAACATCAAAACAGCTCTCCTCCTGTATGCCATTTAACTAAACAGCACGAGACTCCCGCTTCATACACTGAAAAGACCATTCTCTTGTATTACCAATAAGTTTAAAATAAATATTCACCACATATTGTTTTAGTTTCTTTTTATACCGGTGTATTTAATGTTTAATTTTTTTTTATAAACGTAAGGAAGTACTGCAAATACATTTAAATAAATTAAATTTAGATTATAAAGCTGTTTAAAACGAAAAACGTTTCAATAATCGATCAACATGCAGCAATTGAAATACAATAGCTTGAAGCCCATAGTTTATTTTACGGTTAATGCTAACTGTTTACCCGTCCGACTGACTGATAAATACTCGGAATTAAAAAGCGATTATGAAACCGAATTCTTATAAAGATAATACCAGTTAAATCTCCCCACCATGTATAATACATGCTCAATGCGCAAACTGGGGGTCCGTCATAATTGTGATCAAGTTCATTAGTTATTATATGAATGTATAAACTGAGTCCGGATTTCAAAACTAAAACAACATATTACAGGCCAACGGTCAAGCAAATGAAAGGAAATACACACGGGGACAATTTTACAATCTTTGTATCAGTAATACTAATGTGGAATATTTAAATTTGCCTAGACCCAGCCACATTTAACGAAACATTATAATCCCTCCCTACCACAATGTACAGGCTGCAGAGATCTTTCTGCATGCGGTTAATCTTGCCGGAGTGCCGAAGTCGGAGACCGAAAATGTGTATTGGTAGCTGGCCCAGCTGTAAAAAAAAACCATGCGTGTAGAGCCGTATCGGTCGTTTTTTCTCAAATAAACCATTGAAGCATCAAACGATAACTGGATACACTCCCGTATTGCATTTGTCAATGATTAAAGAGATAAATATGAATAATACTAATTATTTTGCCTTCAGAATAATCAAGAAGGGTATTTTAAACAACTTATTAAATTTTACCTACTTTTTTCTTTTCCACAATCCCTCCATGATTATCAATCTTGGTTATGACGTCATCTAAGACCACTCACGGCTTGATATTATGGATGACAAGCAATTGAAAGCGACTGATATCCCCGACTACACGACTTACATAACCTGACATCAATTTCAGCATGAAATGGACGCCAATGCCAAGCCACAACCTAAAGAAATATTTCAGACACCCCCTATATTCATGTCGAACGAGTATGCAACATGCACCAGTTCGTATCCCATGTTCTCTAGCTGTTATTAGTGCCTGTTAGACATCATACATAAATATAATTTACGAAGTATTATGATATAAACCATCTGTTATATACATAAGCTCAATCATTAGTACGGATTGCTTTCTTCAAATTTTCTTCACTACTATTTTTCAAAATCGGTATTTCGAAATTCACGAAGTCTCCCAAATCTCGGTGACAGATGTCAGTATATCAAGGCCTATTTGTCCAAGACTCCACTTGTGGATAAAATTACACAAAGCAAGTTGCAAACTGGAGTCTTAAAAAGCACACGGCAATGCCGAACAGTTGTGTCAACCCACACGCATTGTTTGTCGTGTAGCCGTACCACTTTAGCGATCAGTTAAAAAATTGATTCTCCAGGATAGAATAATATAATGAGAAAATTAAGCCCACAGTCAACTTTCAGCAAGCATGTATTATAGTTCGAGATAAAACTGCTAACAAAAGGAAAATTAGGAAAACAGTAACAGATCGTATACCAGAACAGAATGTACCATAGGCTTGTACAATCAGAACATCATCGATTTAACAAAACACTTGATATCTATACATTTCCGATTACTATTCAGTTATTTAAACCGGTAATGTTTTAGACTTTGTTCAGTGCGGTATCCATGAAATAGTGACCTTGATTGGTTTATAAGTTAAAAAAATGTATCCAGTGCTTCCCACCAATCAATTTGACATGGAGTGAATACACATAGACGTATCCATTGTCAGGCCATCATCCGAACACATACTATATAGACTGCTAGGGAGATACCATGCTACATTTCGCTGCTTGTTTGTGTTCTAACCTAGCCTCATACACTGGATTTTCTTTTGGCAGCATACACTCAAAATCGTGGGACCCCAACCTATCAGAGAAGTTCTATTGCACAATAGCCACATGTATTTGTTATAGTTCTTTTCAATCGTCCACAGACTGCAACATTTGATTAAAACCGTCACCTTCTTACCGACATGCATAACATTATTGATCATTACAAAATGAGATTCCAAGAATAAGAACGAATGGATTTGGATATTATTTAAACTGATCAGAAAACTGCTCTTGGTCATGTTTATAAGCTGTTTTCGAGCACTGCTTTCCGTCATTATAATACCACAGATGAGACAAGATTATGTGCCCTTTTTTACAGGATAGAAGTTTGTAATGTGTCAAGGTTAACACACCCATGTCTTACCCTTGGCTTGTGAATATTGTTTGTTTGTTTGATTGGTGTTTAACGTCGTACTCAAGGGTATTTCACTTATATGACGACGTGCCAGGCCAATGGGTGAAGGAAATTACCCTCGACACCACTGGCAACAAACAAAGACAGGACAAATACAGGATGCAATACAGACAGCACAAACAGATCGGCTTCCTGTTCCCCTTTAGCTCTGAGAGCACCAGGGCAACATAAAGCTCCCTCCAACCACCTGCGGCTTGTGAAGAAGTTGGTAGTTCTACATCACATGCCAGAATATAAATAGCTGATAATAATCAATTAAGCCTAAATGTACACTTTAATAGAGAGTTTATGTTTGACTGGGGTTTCAAGTCATTTGTAAGGTAAATTCAAGCATATGATTGACTGATTGGTGTTTAACGCCATACTTAAGGCCATTGCACTTACATGACTGTAATGAAACCCAATACTAAATAACCACACTAACACAAACCATAAAACGCGAAGTTGCTTTGTTATAAATATTAGTCTTCTTCAAGTGCTAAGACAGCAAGATCATACTTGGAACAAGCTTTCCATAGTGGGAGGACTTATACAATATAACCACAGGGCGCCACTATAAAACAGCTTATTTTGTGTCCCTTTCAGCTTTGATAGTAACAGGAAGGCAGCTAATTCCAAGTATGATTTTGTTGTCTTAGCACTAGAGGTAAATTCATTTTTCTACAAAGTAAAACAAATAAATTTTATAGTTTTCGTTAGTGTGGATATTTGTTGTTGGAGAACATCACCATGGTACAAGTGATTGACTGACTGATTGATTGATTATGGTTTGCATCACGCAAAAAAATCAACCTACCAAACAACCAAGCTACCTAAATTCCATTGAAAGATATTCTAGAAATACAAAATTATTTGGTGACTTAGTAAACCTGGTTAAATAGATTTCTTAAATTGCCATGGTATTCATACAAGCATTGTTTGACTGTTCGTAATTGTAATTTTGAATTATTTTTTTCACCAACATATAGTTTGAATACTTAACTTTTAATCTAAACGATAAACTTGAGCCTAAAGGCTTTGATATGGGGCTATTACCTATGTGTCAAACCACTGGCTGATATACGATTGGGAGTTTTGTTTAGTTGATATTGCTATTTGATATGAATAAAGGTCACTTTTTTCTTTAAAATCAATGGATTATAACAGACCAGGTGCACAAATGACGTAATGCTGAGCTGGCCCTTTGCCTAAATACCAGTACACTGATTGTTTCGATTACCAGCTGAATTTCTTTGTTCTAAATTCTCTTTACATGGGGCTCATACACGAACACCCATAACACCATCAAGACTCGTTTTGGAGGCCTATCTTTTATAATAGAGTAAAACTACTCTCTCCGTGTCCAATGATTTATTAAACAAATAATACAAACAACTTATGTTATGTCATCAAAACAAAGAACCTATACAACCCCGCATTTAGTGGAAAATGTCTACAAGAACAGTCAGAGCCGATGACCTATATATGTTTTCCGAGTTTGAGCTGAGCCTCTCGAGTAGGGTGTCTTTAACACGATCAATTGGATGGCTTTAACAGGATAACTAGGCTAACAAACTCCACAAGCAATAACAGACCGCTCACGACTCACTATGCGTATTAATATTGATCTTCTAAAACAGCTAAATCAGTCTTAATTTAGACATTTGACTGTTTAGATACGAGACCCTGGTTCAGACTTATATGTATATAGTTAAAGTACAAAAACCCAACAATCAACAGGCTTTCGGAAATGTTTTTTTTTGTAATGTAGATCAGCGGATTTAGCTAAAAATGAGTAAATTTTCGCAATTTTTGACGATTACAGAATGTGGCTATGCTACAGCAATAGTCCCATACACAAATTTGGTTCATTTTGAGCCCAAGGGACCAGCAACACCTTAATGTCAAACAGTATTGTCACTGTACATATAATACAAGCCAAATTTAAAATTATTTATAGCTTGGTGCATTTTGCCATACTTAAGGATTTTCATCCTTGTGGCTGGATACAGCACAATGGCAGGAGAAATACAATGGTACAATATAGGAAAATTTTTCCTTTGTTAAACATCTTGTTAGCAAAGTTAAGTAAGTGTGAATTACATTTTTCAACAACCTGATGATTGTTATATATAGCCTGTGTTGAATGTTCTATTCAATAGACTGTTTTCATGACCAACAATACTATTGAAAATGGTGCCAACTAGACTATGTTCTGCAAGGTTTGTTTGATTGGTGTTTTACGCCCTACTTAAGGTAATTTCACTAAAAAGATGACCGAATGGGTGATCTTACAGCCCCAGGGCAACAGGAAGCTCCCTTCCAGCACTCTTTGTGGCCCGCGACTCAGTGGTAGCGAGTACACTTCCTGAACTTACCGTGCTTCGATTTACCGTTCACGGGTTCGAGTCCGCCTTTCGACCATCAGGTATATGAGCGAGTCACATGTTGTGGCTCCGGCAATCGCGGGGGTGGTTTTTACGAGGTTTTCTTCCGGTTTTCCACCGTAATAAGGCTGTGTGAAGTGGACAATCCGTCGTCAAATAAGTGAAATACCCTTGAGTATGACGCTAAACACCAAGCAAACAAACAAATCTAGCACATTTGTTCCTCCTTGCTGTGTTTGATAGACACAAATATTTCCCCTGTTTCGGTTATATTTGCATGTGCAACACTGTATGATAGGTAGGCCAGGCGTCTTTGGTACACATAAGTGAGTCACAGTACTTTCTTAACATATCCTACAATCAAAAGCAGATTAGATTCTTATTTCATATTTATCAAGTGAATCTCTATCCAATTGAAAGAAAAAAACTAATGGGCAAAATATATTAATTTATTCATACATTTAATTAAATGAATTATTTTAAATAGCTGTACCTGACGTAGTTTTAAACGCAAAATTTACAACTTTTAGATTTAACATTAAACATTTTGTATTTACATATTTTATCCCCAAAAAAACAAAAAAAGTGTCTGTGTCCGTTGCTACACAGACCTCTCTTACGTGGCCAACTGGTGATAAATACCCTTCTGTTGTTGACCGAAACACTAGTAAAATACAATTAAAATCTACTACTTCAACGCAAACTGGTTTAAATAAACAACCACAACTAAAACAACAGCCACAAACAAACCCCAAAAAACCCAATCAAACAGACACACAAACTAAATAAATTAATTGATTATTGTTTTACGCCACATTCAGAGGTATTTCAGCTACGCTGTGGCGAGAACACATTCACAATTTTGTGGATTACTTTTATTTATTTATTTAACATTTTTTTTTTCATTTTTTTCAAAATATATATATATATTTTTATTATTATTCATTTTTTTCAATTGTTTCTTCAATTAATAACATAAACGGGCAATAAAACGAACTGAAAAGGACACATACAAGTGTCAACATATCAAACGATTTATTTTGGATCTTAAAAATACAGGTGATAGTTAAAACATAAACTGTACATTTAAATTATTTACAATGTTTCACAAAAATCAAAGTTTATGATAAACACCAATCCCCTTAAGAAACTCTATGACAACTTCACCATCGATGTTGTCAAACAAGTCCTTCATAGACTTAATAGGTGCAAAGTCTACACAGTCAATCAATATGTGTTTGATGTCAATACGCAGTCACAAATTTCACACTTTGGTTGGGTTTTTATTTGATCAAAAATAAATTTTTTGTGAGGTGACTGTGGCCCCTCTCCATCGTGCCATGAGAATAAACATTTTCATCGATTTTAGGACGTATGTCATGCAGTTTATTTCCGTCATCCAGGTCCCATACACCCTGCCAAAGATTAAAAATGTATTTAGAACTTTTGTTCCTGAGGTCTCCAACCTTTTATACTGAGTGAGAATCTTGAGGATTGAAAGCTGCTTAACCTTGAAGCTATCAATAACCAGAAGGCAATGTCTTCCTACTCGGGATATACGCAGATGTATTCTGGATTTCCTTCAAGCGTGAAAGTGATATTCCACTGGGTATGACTTCGTTTACATCACGGCCTTGTCTATGAATGGGCCTACCACGCAGATCAGATGTCAGGACCCGATCCAGCAGAATAGTTTTTGAATAAAGTCCAAATTTAAAATATGCTGAACGGCTCAATTAAATTGTTTTTAGTTGTATCACCTTTGGAGTAATGTTAAGTCATCCCTAAAGACAAACAACCAGAAGAAATAATTATAAGTATGCAGTCAGTTTCCCCAAATTTTGGCTTAAATCAAAAATTGCTTTATTGAATCGGTTCCTGAGCCCTTAAATATATTATCCATTAAAAAAACTATCGCTAAAGAAGGTTCTAAACATTGCGAATGCTCCAACCCATGCTTAAATACTTCAGATAAAACGATACAAAACGACAAAGAAAAGACTGTTTAGAAAAGTTTTGTGACAGACGATTACTTGAAAGATGCAGATTAAATTGAGCTGGGATAATGTTTGTCGGTGAGCTATTCCGACGGCATATCACAAATGTTCCGATGACAGCTAACCACAATGCAGTCAGCAGAAATGCAACTGTGTAATGGCGACCATATGAGAGTATCTCAACTTCCCATTTTTCGAACGGTCACAGCAACAATAGAAAGTTTATCATCAGCCAGGATTGTCCGCCAATTCACACATTTCTTTTAAACGCCACATCAGATAACGAGACAATAGAACTTTCAGCAAATAGCTAGATTCCCTGGAGTGGTAGGTGGGATTGATGGGACACGCATACGAATAAAATAGCACAGTCGCTACGAAAACGATTGATTTATTGATTATTGTTTTACGCCACATTCAGCCGTTTTTCAGCTACGCTACGGCGAGAACAAATTTACAATTCTGAATATTTATTGAGGTTTTTTAATTTTTTTTAAAATAAATTAACAAAGACAAAAAGAACGAACTGAAAACGACACATAAGTGTCAACATACCAAACGTTTCATTTTGGATATTACAAATTCAACTTATAGTTAAAACTGTCCATTTAAAATAAATTTAAATACAATGTTTCGCAAAAATCAAAGTTTATGATACACACCGATCTCCTTTATGACAATATCCCCAAGGATGTTGTCAAACAAGTCCTTCAGGGAAGTGACTGTAGAGAACAGTTGCCTAATTGGTGCAAAGTCTACACAACCAATCAATATGTGTTTGATGTGGTATACGCAGTCACAAGTTTCACACTTTGGTTTGATTTTTATGTGATCAAAAAAAATGTTTGCGTGAGATGACTGTGGCCCAAACGACATCCCGCCAACACCTCCTGATCCCTTCTAGACATTCCATGGAAGTTAACATTTTCACGGATTTCCGGATGTATGGCATGAAGTTTATTTCCGACTTCCAGGTCCATACACCCTGCCAAAGTCTAAAAATATACTTTGAAATTTTGGGCTTAAGATCTCTATAATATAGTTTAGATTGAAAAATGGGCTTGTTCAGGGCTGCCTTTGCTTCCCTGTCTACAACTGTGTTTCAAGGAATACCCACAAATAAAACTTCGGTTCCTATGGTCTGCAATATTTTATATTGACTAAGAATTTGGAGGATTGAAGGCTGCTTGACCTTTAATCAATAAATAGCTATTAGGCAAGAGAGCGAATCACTACATAGTACGGCTTTCTGAAGATGGTGCTTGGAGATTAGATCTAAAGCCAATGAAATAGCCTCGGCTTCAGCAGTAAAGATGGACGACGCTGAAGGCAGACTAAGAGAGACAACATGCTGCAACCAAACTGCTGCAGCTGCTACCCTTTCCTCAGTCTTTGATCCATCCGTGTATACAAAGGAGTGGTTCTCATAATCATTTCTTATCTCACCAAATCTCTGCAGGAAAAGAAGCGGACATGTTTCTGACTTTTTTTGATCTCGAAGATCAAAAAAAAGCCTGTGTCTTGGAAACATCCAAGGCGCAGTGGATGGAAATAAAACAGGCGCTATGGTTTCCAGAACAATACCAGCATTTGCTATATGTGGTCTAACACGCAGCCCAAATGAAGCAATTTTCTTAGGACTGCGATGGAACCAATCTGCAAATATTGGATCAAAAACACAGCTGTAAGCAGGGTTATCAGGATAGGCTCTTAATTTCGTAGTGTATTGGAGACCAAGTTTTATTCTCCTGTGGGACAATGATGGCTCGTTTGCTTCGAAATAAAGACTCTGAAATGGTGTTGTGCGGAACGTCCCAAGGCTCAACCGTAAACCCTGATGGTGGACCGGGCCAGCTTTTTTATATAGCTATCACCTGCTGAGCCATAGACTATGCAACCATAGTCTAATTTGGAACGAACTTAAGATCGATAGAGATTTAATAGCACAGATCGGTCTGCACCCCAATCCGTGCTTGACACAACTTTTATGATGACAAGAGCCTTTGGACATTTGGCTTTAAGAGCGTTAATGTGGGGGATAAATGACAACTCGCTGTCAAATATCAGCCCCAAAAACCTGGTTCCCTTGACTATCTTGATGGGTTTTCCATACATTTTTAGATCAGGGTCAGGATGCAATCTGCTTTTGTTGCAGAAATGCATCCCAACAGTCTTTGCAGTGGAAAATTTGAACCCATTTTCTCTAGCCCATTTCTAAATTTTATTAACACTTAGCTGCAGTTGTCGTTCTATATTATTCATATGTTTATTTCTGTAACAGATTAAGAGGTCATCTAAATACAAAGAGCCTTCAACACTTTGATTGAGAACTGCAGCTAAGCTATTGATCTTACTACTAAATAAAGCAGGTGAAAGTATACTGCCCTGCGGGACTCCCATCTCCTGCTCATGAGAGTCGGAGAGTGTGGAGCCCACCTTAACTTTAAAATGCCTATCTGTTAAAAATTGTGATATAAATATAGGTACGCGACCTCTCAGTCCCATGTCTGCGAGGTCTTTTAAAATTCCGTGTTTCCATGCTGTGTCGTATGCCTTTCCGAAATCAAAGAAGACCGACACAACATGTTCATTTTTAATAAACAGGTTTCTAATAAACGTCTCAAAACGGACCAGGTGATCTAAAGTTGACCTACCTTGTCTGAAACCACATTGGATGTTTGTTAGTAGATTCTGGTCCTCAAGGACCCAGACAAGGCGGTCATTTATCAGCCGCTCCATAGTCTTACAGACACAGCTAGTAAGAGCTATGGGGCGGTAATTATTTGGATCGGTGTGATCTTTTCCCGGTTTAGGGACCGGGATTATAAGCGCCTCTCTCCAGGATTGAGGGAATATACCCGAAGTCCATATCTTATTATATAGTTCCAAGAGCAGCTCAAGAGCTGAAGGTGGAAGATGATTCAGAAACTTATAGGATACAGCATCAGGGCCACATGCAGAGTCATTGGCCCTATGAAGAGCAGATTTTAGTTCCTCGAGGCTAAATGTCGTGTTATAATCCTCAAGGTTTTTAGAAGCAAAATTTGGCTTGTTTCTCTCCCTTCTTGCTTTAATCCTCCGATACTCTGGTAGGTAGTTTGAAGAGGAAGAAATCTTTGTAAAATTGTCAGCAAGTTTATTTGCAATATCGGAAGGAGAGGTTAGCAAGCCATTGCCTTCCTTTAGGTGCTGTACTTTAACTTTGTTGTTTTTACCTTTTAGTTTCTGAATCATGTTCCAATCCTTACGCATTGGTGTTTTCGATGTTATGCCAGAAACGAAATCGCGCCAACATTTGCGTCTCTTGGCTTTAAGCGTGCGTCTAGTTTTAGCTCTCGTGATACGCACTTGGCTCAAATTACCTGGCAGAGGATGTTTATTAAAATGAACAATGCGTCCTCTAAAGCGTGCAAAATAAGCAGCAACATAAAAAAGCTTCACATTTCGGAATTCAACACATTTTTATGTGTATAGTTTTGTACACAATTGTAATGACGTTGACAATCTTTTGTAAGGGAGTGTGAAGTTGTGTCACACGGGCTTCGGATCATGAATTGAGTTGGTTTTGTGTTAAATCTCTGGTTAATCAGACTCTCTCTAAGTACATTTGAATTAGGTTTTGTTCAAATGATGGATTCGTGCGAGGTAACCAATTTAGCCTCAGTCAGACCGGAGCCTGCCTGACACAATATCTATCCTGCAAGCGTCATTTCTTCAATATATCATTCGAAGCGAGAGATCACGCGAAACTTTTATGTCGTTAAACTCTAATCCCGAAATAGAAATCATTAAACGAAGAACCAAAAATGTGAAAATATTAATTACAAAACTATGTGTTATTAAAACTATTCGCTTCCTTTTCCATTGGCCTAAAATCGACATGATGACCAGTCATCATAAGATGTAAAATCAGATTTATTCTTACTATTTAGTTTGCATTTTTGGTATATAATGTTCTATGGCCTATGACAATGCCAGTACTGAGTGGATTTATGTCTACCAGACAGTTGTGTCAGGTTCGTTATTTTACTACAACACCAATATAGCAAATCTAATTTATTATTAGACGACACTAAGGACACATTTGTTTAATCATAAGATGTAATATTACTGGCATTAGTATAAGACCTATGATAAACGTTAAGACAGACCAAAGCGCTTGGATGAGATCCAATAGTAGACATTACGAAATGAATGTGATTTAACACGCCAACGGCGAATGTATTCGAAGTCATGTGACATATGTTGGCCAACATTTCTGTTAATTTGAATATCTAATCCACCGAGATTTAGAAATGAATACACTACAAGTCTAGTTACAACAAAACATATCACACAAATTTAATAACTCTGTCGTTGACTAAAGTTTATAGAACAGGTGTAAGTATTCATTCATTCATAATATAATTAGTAGCTGCTTTATTCCTAAGAATGATGTTCGCCAAGACTAGGCTTGTCTCATTTATATTAGAGCGTATGTGTCATTGGCAAAAATCATTTAATTCACTTTCCTGTCTAGACGATGAGCTTGCACCTGCTACCAGGATTGTGCTGAAGACATGGGAGGATTATTTGCGGTTGAATGGACCAGTTGTGTGTCTAACGTCTAAACTAAAATGGCTAACACATTCACAGTAGTTCTTCGATGTTAACATTTTGAGAAGAAACATGTCCACCATTGAATCAGTGCCTAAAACCGTCAGTCATCCGGTCTATAGAGAACCGCGAGCCTCTGTAGCAAAGCCTGCAGAGTGTTAGGCCGTAAACCCCAATTTCAATTTTCCAAATGTTTTTTTCTCTTCATTTATTAAAAATATATACTGAAATCGGGCAATTGTCGTCCAGTCTTTTGAAATCCCCCAATACTTGTGTAGGCTGTGTATGCACCAAAGTACAGAGAATGCTCAATCCTATAAGGGTCGATATTGTTGTGTATATCCAGTCATGAATTGGATGATGAATGAATATACCAGTAGAAATATTTCATATTAACAAGCAAGTGTTAAGTGGTGCCCGTTAATTGAATCATGTCTGTACCGCATCGGTTGACATGGATTCCGGCAGCCATCACATCTTGACTTTCACAAGGTTTCCCGAAGGTTTTATGTTCTTAGCGGTGACGTAATACAGTATCCCGGGGGATTTTAAGGATTGGACATTATTTTGGACTTAGCCTTAAGTACAGCGTTATACAGCAATGAATGAATTGCTCTACCAATATCCCAATCAATCAATAATCAATCAGGCATTTAATCAATCATAAGGTAATGCAAATGTTTCAAAAAAATATGTTGTTTATTTCAGAGCTATACGATTCAGTTGAAACCCTCTATCCACAAGTATTAAGCACTATAACATGCCCAATCTCTGTTTATATTCGGTACATGGCTGATATGGCTTGATCGTTGATTCAGAATATGTTTATCAGTGAGACTAGAAAGACAAATTAAACAAAATAAAACACTACGAAGCTTGTTTCAGATGAAATAAAAAATAATAAAAAATTCATGCTGTGACCAAATTCATAAGTTGGAACTTAACTGGCTGCAGGAAATATTTGTCAAGAATTGATACCGCCATGGCGCTCTTTGTTTCGGATTTGGTCTTAATTTCGGCGTTGATTGCCTCCTTGTCCCTTGATGATCTTGGCATCAGTATAGTTAGACCGGGTAATCTACCAGATACAGAGTCAACGGCGATATCCTAGTTGACAATAAATTGCGTACACTAAGTTGGCCAGTCACAATGAAAATTAGCATATGAAAGAATTATCGCCAGAACTTTTCTGAAGGAGAAAGCGAAAACCAGTCACCGTCTAAACTATTTAGGATATGTCAGCTTTGTATGGATAGGACACCGTAATCAGAGCATTTCCTTGTATCTTTACTGAATTGCAATGTAATTATAATATCCAACTTAATTAGAAAATCCCGCTCTAAGTCATGCTGAGACACTTCGTTATCAAATCATTTCTTTTTTGTGAGATTGACCAGCTAAGAACTGCCCAAAGCAACTCCACAGGTTCGTGAGTATTGGCTTACACAAGGCATATGCAGGTATTTGACTGCGTAATATAGTTGTTACACGATTCAACCGGTTTTCCAACAAGGAACGGATGCGCAATATTTCATTTACAGACAAACATTCCCTTTCAAGGCAAGTTTCTAAAATAACCCAAACTACAGACTTTTCTTCTGATTGTACAGGCTATAAATTTGGACAAAACACGTTCATTTAAACTACTGACAAATTAAAAAAGTAATACAATAGTGTAAGACATTTGTGGTTGAATTAAATGTATCTCTGATTATTTGTGTTCATGAGACAAATACGGCTTAAATGGAACACTTTATAGTTATTCAGTCATGACTCTCGTGGACCTTTTGTGGTTCTGTATGGAACCCCGACAGAAACACGCATTTGTCCTCTTCTTCTTATATCAAAGAACTGCTTATGTCGTAATGGTTCCATACAGAACCATCCTCTTTCTAAAGGACCTTCAGAGAACCATTATTTCGGTATAGTAAACCGTTGGTGGCGAATTCTTGCATTAGATCATATTTACAAAATACAATAAGAACAGACTTAAATCATGGGTGAGTTTAATTACAATGTATTGCTA